>JABXWE010004066.1:0-19873 GCA_014611495.1 Limonius californicus
AAAAAGCAACGCTTGCGAAAATACAAATGCTCGCAAAAATCATTGTTGTTTGTTGCATTATTTACATCAATATCTAGGTTATAGCTTTATATTTTTTGTTTTTTTACTTCTAAGACCATTTGTACTAATATATTAATTTTGAATATATAATTGTATTTTTTTTGTAAAATGAATAATAAACATTTTTTTCTCTCTACTAAACTAAATTCGAAAACATAAATTTGTTAACATTTCAAAGCCAACTAAAACAGACTTTTAAAAAGTACTGCACGAACGAAAATAGTGATACCAAAAAATTTGATAAAAAAAAGAATAACCTAAATAGTTTTAATAACAGAAATAGGTACATATGTATTTCAAATCAAGCAAAACTTTCTATTTTTTCGTCATTTTTTCGTAAAATCAAAAATAAATTTTTGTTCCTCTTGTAAACTGTATTAGGACACATACGGTATATACATGTTTTTAAAATACATAACAATTGCATAGATATTGCCATGAATCTAGTAAGACTAATTATAGTTTTCTTTTATTTGTTAGTTTGCAACTTTTTGAATTCAAAGACACATTTGGTTTGTCAATACATAAAATGTTCCATTATGGCCGGGTAATAAAACGATTATCTACCCATCACCGTAATAAAGTTGGCTTGCACCGAAGTTTCTACCTGAACAATCTACAGCGCCTCTCGCGGCCAAGTTGGAGAACTAAATGTGCAAAATATACAAAAATGACATGTGATTATTTAAACAATACACCTTTTTTTAAACTGGTTATTATTGATTTATATCAAGTACAGCATTTTACACATGTCTGCTTATTTTCTTTTCTAAAAGTATCGTAGACATGAAGATACATCGTCCTCTACGTTCTTGCTTTTATTTAAATAAATAATTTTTTCTTCGTCTTGTTTTAGATTCAGCGGGCTAGGGAATAGTATTATTAATGTTAATCCAAAAAATCAAAAGGCTATCTTTAGATCTAGATACCAAAGAATGCAAAAACAATAAAAATAAAACGATTGCGGTCTACTTTTTACGTGATACATTTTTTTTAAATAATGAAATATATTCAGCGGGGTAGATATTAAAAATACGCGTAATTGGATGTATGATACATATATTAAAAACAATGAATTACACCCAATGTTTTACCACCACCTTCTACAAATTATGTCCCATGACATCCAAAACATTGCCCGGAGGAATAATATTTAAACCACTCCTGCAGAGAAACATTTTGAGGACTTCTCTAAAAATAATGAACAACAGCAAACTAATAAAAAATCAATAGGTCTAATTTAAAAATAATTTTAACTACACATAATGTTGTTAGCAGCTGCTAGTAACAAATGTGAAACTCTTCAAGTGGGCCAAATCTGTTACCCACCTTTTTTTATTATTATAAAACAGCCAGTTGTTACAAGACAAAAAATAAAACAATCAACATTTCCTCATCTGAATCAGGCTAAACCCAGAAATATATAAATAACGGATCTATTTTATTCCAATTTCACATTTTTGATAATTGGTACAAAAATAAAATTTGCTTTGTGTAGAATAACCAACACTATTGACTTTTTACTTTTGTTTTGACAATATTAATTAATTTTTAATGGGAGAAGTAGAAAAAAAATTTGGAAACAATGAAGTGGGTATTATATAAATCGATAAGCAAAAGCTTCTAAAACGAACAGTTTGGTGTGGATTAAATTTTCAAGGTACTATGTTATAAAAATATCCTAGCATAAATTAATTTGAGAATTCATAATCAACTGGAAGCAGGGCGTTCAGTTGCCTTGCGTCTATCTATCCTTTTACATTTAACGCAAGGGGCTTCCTTTGAAGTCCAACAAGCAGAGTGGTAACACGCTCCACACTTGTAACAACGTGCAACTTTTCTCAGCTGCCAAGGAAATATGACTTCACTTGCTGTACAAATTTCACATATGAACCCTCTCGCCAAACACAACTAAAACAGAGAAATGCGCATTTTTAGTATATAATAAAATATATAGAAAATCCACACAAAACATAAAAGAAAAATGCTATTTTTTATTATCTGAGAACAAAACATTTTAGGTAGGTACAGTAAGAATTAGAAGAGGTAAATATATTGTTTTATAATGTTGAAGAAACTTCAAGGAAGAAACACATAGGACAAAAATATAGGAGGTAGTATCTGAATTGATATGATGGAATAAGAGAAATCAAATAAATGTACAAACAGAACAGCAGTTAAGGCAATTTTAAGTAGAAGGCAAATTAAGAATAATATAATATAGGCAAATTACTGAGGCAGTGCGCATGCGTCATGAAATTCCATGACGTCAGATTCTTGTAGAAAAAAGTAAAATTTTTCAATGGATGCATATTGGCAGGTTTCATTTACACCCGGTACATGAAGAAAATAATCAACTTTATACATACCACACATTCGGCAGTATGTCTACAGCACATCTCGACCAAATATTTCAATCTGCTCTTCATTTCTCCACTTCTGACATTAACCAAGTCTTGCATGGAATAAACATCAGGGTCAGTCAATATATATGAATTTTCGTTTTCTAAACATTCTTGAATTCTACAAAGCCCACATGATAGTAAATACATTAAATAACTGTGAATGTAACTTACGTTTCGGCAAATCTGCAACTCAAAATGAAATCCTTTAAATAGTACAAACCTAAACGATATTTCCTACATATTTCGAGATTTTTCGATCGCTTCATTATATTTTTATTTAATTCAAATATTCTAAAGAGTGGATCTACAAACATCTGTTCTAGAAGTCGATACGAAAAATTTGAAACGGGATATCTGAAAATATAAAATCATTCCATTACCGTTATATAAGATGCTTGATTTTTTAATCTACACTAAATATTTTCTTTAAAACGGACCTACTCAAAAATACTTTCGTTATATTAAAGAAATTTTTGGTGTGCTACCTAATTTCTCAGTAAAGAAAATTATTACTATAGAATGTAGTGGCGACTGCTACAATAAATGTTTTAAATTAAACAGAACAGCCTCTACTTTTAGAAAAGAGTTGAATGATTACTAAATTCTGATGATATTTGATTTATAATTTTCCTTTAAAAATACGATCATAATAACAAAAACATTATTTAGTCCAGTTACTAGCCCTGAAATTGTTGTTTTGAGCATCAAAAGTTAATATTTAGTACAGTAATTTAATCTAATGTAAAAAAAAAACTCCAAATTGATATAAATTACATAATATTTGCTAAGTCACTTACAAATGTGTTTCAGGCTAGAATGACATACCTAACCTAAAATTTTGTATAACATTATTCAAAACATGTACCACACAAACTAAAATTTTGTGAGAAATAAAAAAATAGGTTAAAATACGCTGGCATCTATCAAGAGATCCAAAAAAGGCAGATCCCCGCGGGCAGTGGAATGAAAAGTCACGTCTTTTCTAGACTCAAGGAATGTTTATGATGTCAATTTCAGGTTAGGTTGTGTTAGCTGGAATTAAATAATAGGTAATGAAACGGCATTTTAGGAGCAGAAATCTTTTATTGAGCAACAGTAATAGAAAGAATAAACCTGAACTAATGTAATGATCACAACAAATGTTAAAAATGTCTGCCTTCTTCCTAAAAACACTTCTGAACTCGTCTTCTCATACCTTCAAAAAACATTTTGTAATAATTGAGGTGAATTGTTAATTTCTTGACAGTTTTCTTCAATTCTAAGCTTCAGTTCGTTTAAATCGTTAACTCGAGTTTTAAAAATGGTGTTTTTCAAATAGGGCCATAGAAAAAGTCCAAAACAGTCATATCACAAGAGCGAGGGGGCCAGGGTGTTGCAGTATTCCTACTAATGATTCCGCCATCAAAATATTCGCGTAAAAAATTAATTGTATCTGCAGCTGCATGAGCTGTTGCGCCATCCTGTTGCAGAAAACCATCCCGTAGCTCATCATCGTGAAGTTCATTTAAGAAAGGTTTTAATAATTCATTCCTGTACCTTACTGCAGTTAGCGTGCCTTCGAAAAATATTGGCCCAACTAACCTACGACGACTCATTCCAACCCAGACTCCTATTTTCCGTGGATGAAGGGGAGCTTTAATTGTAACGTGTGGATTCTCGCTACTCCAAATCCGCATATTCTGTGAATTAACATACCCATTAAGGTAAATCCAGGCTTCGTCGGTAAAAAAAAGGTTAAATTTAACTGCTCATCATTGAGATTATTCAAAAACCAACGACAAAACTGAACTCTTTTTGGACAGTCCTGTTCTAAAAACTCCTGAACGGAAATAAATCGGTAAGGATGCAGATGCAAAGCTTGTCACAATATCCTGTGGCACGTACCGTAACTTAAATCATCAACTTGCTGACATAAATATCTAATTGGTGTTTTTGGAACCTCGTCAATTCGTTGTTTTACAGTTTCAATTAAAGCAGGTACTATCTTCTTTGGCCTACCAGACCCTTCTTTCCTTCCAACACTTCCAGTTTCTCGAAAATTGCTAACTAAATTCTTAACCAAAGCATAAAATTTTCGATGTTATAATTTCATTGGGATACCTCTCTCGGAATTCCACAAAACAAGGAGGAATCGAATAGGTCCATTCTCCGTCAACTTGAAAGCCGTTCCGAAAGTAAGATTCAATAATGAATGCTCTTTGAAATGTATTAAAAATCAATTTAACAATCTGTCAGATTCGTATCAAAAAAAGATAACTAATTTATCTGACATCATAAACATTCCTTTAGTCTAGCAAAGACGTGACTTTTCATTCCACAGTCCGCTGAGGATCAGCTTCTTTTGGATCTCTTGATGTAAGAAAACTATGAAAATAATGAGGTAACTGCGGTTAATGTAGAATTCTATCAGGGTTTCATAATATTAGGTTGATGCATAAGTTCCTATCGCTTTCATTTATTTATTTTACACGAACAGCAATGAACGGACGCGAGCGAGAAAAAAAGCCACAAGCAATTTAAATATTTTTCTTTAAAAATATCGCTACACTGCAAATCAATCATTTTCATTTGAAGTTCTGGGGAAATGGTTTCTATATCTGCGTTAGAAGGATTTTGAAAAATCTTGATATCGTTTGCAATTGCATCAAAATCTGAAAAACGAGACTCAAAATTTACTTCTAAAGCATCCAAAGCTTCAATTGCGAAATCTACCGGAAATGGAGTCTCAGTTTGCTGACTGAATGTTTGGCATGTATTAAAATGCGTGAAACATTTTTTGTTTAATTGAGACTGAAACAAAACAATTTTTTGTCGAAAGGACTCAATACGAGTGTATAAATCAGGCAGAAGCTGGTTTTCTCCTTGTAATTTTAAATTAAGATCATTCATATGTTTAGTTAAATCTGTATAAAATGATAACTTCCATAACCACTCATTGTTTTGTAACTCAGCCAGAGGACGAATCTTTTCATTCAAGAAAATTTCGAATATTGCTCGGAGCTCAAACAATCGCGTTAGGACTTTTCTGCAGCTACACCAGTGTACTGCAGTATAATATGATAAGTCATTTTCTCCAATCTCTTCAATAAACTCGCGGAATTGACGATGATTGAGCGCATGTGATCTGATATAATTGACAGCTGACAAGACTGGCTTTATTCTGACATATCCAAGCATTTTCCGCACACAGACTGGTGATGAATGATGCAATGTACGATTCATGGTTTTGAACCACCATCATTTTCTACGGCCTTTGATACGAGGGCAACGACACCTTTATTTTTTCCACACATGTTTTTGCCATCATCAGTAGTGATACACTTCAAGTTATTCCATTGAAGATTGCTTTTCTGAACAGCGTTTTCAACTCTATATATCTTCTCCAGTGGTCGTGCCGTGAATGCTATGAACGTCAAGAAGCTCTTCATACACTTCATAATTTTTATCTATCCCTCGAATAAAAGTAGCATCTGAGCAGTAGTATCTGAAACATCTGTTGACTCATCCAGGGCCATAGAGGACTGCTCCAAGTGTCGATTTTTGTGAGACAATTTAGTTAATATATTTTCTGCAATATCATCTACTCTTCGACCCATAGCGTTTACTGACAAACTGACGTTTTTAAATAAATTAGCTTTTTCTGGACACATTTCTTCTGCTGCTGCAATCATGCAATCCTTAATTAATTCGCCGTCAGTAAATGGTTTCCCATGTTTCGCTATTGAATGAGTCACGCGGAAACTAGCACAAGTTGCTGCTTCTTGTTCAGCACTTACTTCCTTAAACAACAATTGTTGAGATTTCAACCCGTGTTTCAAAGATTCGTATTTTTCTAACCGCAGGCTTCCTGTAAATTTGGAGTAATTCTGAGAATGTTGTAACGATTTCCACGCCTAACAGAAGTCAACCCGTTTTACGTATATAGGAATTTTAATATTTCGAAGTTCGTTCAGGTCACGACGACGCTGCGCGGTTTTGAATTTAAAATTTTGGGGGAAGGAAATTCTAAAAGACAGTTTTCCGTAATTAGGTCAGTGGGTTAAACGTTGTCAACCTTACCGGACGTTTATTGTGAATAGTGAATTATTTATTGAAATCGTTTGTCGATTGGGAATTAGTTTTCCGCTTTGAGAGTCACTTCACACAGGAGCTTTTCCCATAGTTGAAGAGAAACAAATCTCCAGGAATTTATTTTCCAATATAAAATTTAGTGCAGTAAAGAAGATTTAGTATGGTGTTATGCCAGAGTCCATCAACTGGTGAGTTGGTTATAACCAGAAATTGTTGTCTTATCGTAATTTCCAGAATCTTAATTCTAATCTCAGATCAATTTAATTAGGCAAAATTCGTACAGCGGGACTTCCAGAAATTAAGACGACGCAGTAGAAAAACTCTACATTTATACGTAGTGCGAAAATTGATACGCTGTCCTCGCCGAGTAACCTTGTGAGGGTTTTTTTCCCGAACCGAGTGGACACCTGGGTCTATCGATACAGAGTCTGGTGTACGGTCGAGGTGATTGCCGCTATGTATTGATCAAGGGAAGTGCATTTTTAAAAACTGTATAACCTTGTCTTGTTGTTTTCGATTTCGTTATGTTTATTTAAGAATTAATTTATTAATTGAATGGGGTCAACGAACTGTGTCATTGGGATTTAATTGGGGTTATGTGTACATATGAAATACTACTGTAATATTCCATATTCCAATTTTACGTAAAGCAGATATGTAGGGTACTCCAATAGTGCATTGATATTGCGTTTGTAAGAGTTCACGCCTTGACGATAGTTTTTGATCGTTGTTCACGCATGTATTCGTGACTCGAAGGCCTTCGAAGTTACGGAATGCGCTAAAAATTTCTAGCATATGGTTGTGTAGCGCAATAAAGGTCCTAAAAATTGTTTGAGTGTTGCCAAGTTAATGTTCGTTATGTTCCGGTAGAGTAACGTAAAATTGGGACTTCTACTTTTCTTTTAAATCATGGTTCTTGCATAGAAATTTTAGAATTGTGAATGGGTTTTGTTGGTTTATTAAGTTGGTTTATTTTCGAGAATTGGTTTGAACGGATGCAAAAGTGTAAAAAATCGATGAATATTTTGAAAAGCAATAAAACAGTTTATACCAAAAAAATTGTTTTCTTTCCTGGTTTCTGTATAAATTTAAAAGGCTGCCCTCCTACACAGATTTCTGTATAGTACGATACAAAATTTTGTAAAAGCATTTTGTAAAATTTTGAGTATGTCATACTAGCGTTATATTTCAAAACATGTAATGTTCTCCGCGCCTAACAGCAGGCAACCCGTTGTATATATATAGGAAATTTTAATATTTCGAAGTTCGTTCAGGCAAGCCGATGCTGCGCGGTTTTGAGTTTAAAATTTTGGGGGGATAGAAGATTCTAAAAGGCAGTTTCCCGTAATTAAGTCAGTGGGTTAAACATTGTCAACCTTGCCGAACGTTTATTGTGAATAGTTTTATTGAAATCGTTTGTGGATTGGGAATTAGTTTTCCGCTTTGAGAGTCACTTCACAAAGGAGCTTTTCCCATAGTTGTAGAGAAACAATTCTCCAGAAAATTATTTTCCAATATAGAATTTACTCCGGTAAAGAAGATTTGGTTTGGGATATGCCGGAGTCCATCAACTGGTGAGTTGGTTATAGCCAGAAATTGTTGTCTTATCGTAATCTCCAGAACTGTATCCTAATCTCAAATAAATTTTATTAGGCAAAAAGTCGTACATCGGGACTTCCAGAAATTAAGAAGACGCCGTAGAAAAACTCTACATTTACACGTAGTGTGAAAATTGATACGCTGTCCTCGCCAAGTAACCTTGTGAGGGTTTTTCCCGAGCCGAGTGAACACCTGGGCCAATCACTATAGAGTGGTGTATGGACGAGCTGATTGCAGCTGATCAAGGGTAGTGCAAATTTTCAAAAACTGTATAACCTTGTCTTATTGTTCACGATTGCGTTATATTTATTTAGGAAGTAATTTTATTAATTGATTGGGGTCAAAAATTGTGTCATTGGGATTTAATTGGGGTTACGTGTACATATGAAATACGATTGCAATATTCCATATTCCAATTTTACGTACAGCAGATATACAGGGTACTCCAATAGGGGTTTGATATTGCGTTGTAAGAATTCACGCTTTAACGATAGTTGTAGATCGTTGCTTACGCATGTTTTCGTGACGTGAAGGCCTTCGGAGTTACGGGATGCGCTAAAAATTTGCTAATGTATTGTTGTATAGCGCAATACAGGTCCTAAAAATTGTTTGAGTTTGCCAAGTTAATTTTTTGTTATATCCCGGTAGATTAACGTAAAATTGGGACTTCAAATTTTAAGTTAAATTATTGTTCTGTACAGAAATTTAGAACTGTGAATGGGTTTTATTGGTTTATTAAGTAAACAGAAATTTGGTTGCAACTTGTGTTTTATTTTACTACGAATTAATTGGATTTAAGTCTACGTAAAGGATAGATACAACTAAAAAAAAGGTAGGTGATTATTTTTCTTGGGGTCCGACTTCTCATTTACCACCTCGGACGATGCTAGAAAATTATAAGTCGGTGGCGCCTATTAATTAATTATTTGTTTTGAACCTACTCCTTCTTCGATTGGGTTTCCGGGAATCTGGCATCGGTCAATGTGTAATTGTCTACCTAAACAGTGGCGGAGTGATGAGGTTGTTTTTGTAATTCAACCAATTTTTGTAAATAGTAAAGATTAAAGGCGTGACAAACATTTCGATTCATAATGTCCAAACAAGAATAAAAGTTTTAAATATTTTCTGTAAATTAGAACCAATAATAATCTTTATTCATCACATTAAGACACACCAATTTTTTAAATATGCGTTTGAACAAATGAATGATGAATAAATAATTGTATTTACATTCCCATATTATTTCGGCCCGCCATTTATGAGAAATTGTAAAATGGATAAAAGTACAGGGTTCCATTTATAAAACAGAATTTGGCTGGAAATTTGTTTATGAAACATCCTGTATGATACGAGTGTCAAAGAATATGTAATTATATTGCAACCAACATTTTCAGCAACTCTTATCACATAATGGCTATATAAAATATTGCTTATTACTTTTAATTAAATTTACAATTTTAATAAAATTCAAACTTATTGGCTCCTATGTAATAATTCCAACCTGTCTTGTAATTATATACTATTTTGGTATAACCTAAAAATATTAAATACAAAAAATACTTCTCATACCTGGTAAAGTCCCATTTCTGCACGACTCTTCCTGGAATAAGAGCCAGCTGATTGGTGTGGCACCCAGTGCAGAAATAACGGCCTAAATAATCACAGTATCGAAATCTAGAAGCATACTGAGAAGCAACTCTCATTCCGCAGCCGGCACAGCGATAGTTTTGCTTTGCCATAAGCTTGCTCCTCCTGTCGGGGCAATCACAACACCATGCCAATTTATCGAGTAATTTACTTTAATTTAAATAGTGCGCTACCTGTGTGTGTACGTATATAATAAAAAAGTTACTTACTCAGGTCGGGGATGAGGAGTAAATATAATTTGAGGTCGTGGGGGCGCCCATTCTCTAGTTCCCCGTAGAGACGTTACTGCTGGTTCTTCGGGATCGTCAGGACTTATTGGCCAACTCTTGGGCAATGGGAGCAGCGCTTGAGGGGCATCCTCTTCAGAAACTAACCATTCTAGATCTGAAGCCCTAAAAGACAAATTTTGCAAATGGGAATTTGGATAAACAACGGGGCTTACCTAGGTAATTGTTTTTCATTAAACCTGCTAATAAGTGACAGTGCCACGCCTTCAGCTGAAAGAATGTCAGATGCTCCATCGGGAGCACCCCTAGGCCTTTTAAACAGATCTGCTTCCGAGTAGAGAGATGCCATTGACATTGAAATTCCACGATGGTCTGCTAAATTGGCGGCCTCGTCTATTTCTAGGTCTTCCACTTCGTCAGAACTTAAGCTGTCAGAAGGAGTTCCAGCAGATGTGGAATATGGACTCCCACTTGCCTCAGTAGTTGTCGCTATATAAAAATTCTGATGCTGAATATGAATCATACGCCCCCCCCCCCCCTGGGTCTAGGTATTCCTGTCTAAACTAGTTATAAAATAATTTCTAATTTGAAGATATCAAGCAACAAGTTTTGAAGTCACTAGTACACTATAAATAATTATACAGGGTGTTAAAACAAAAGAAATCCGCCCTGAATAACTTTGTTAATTATCAAATTTGAAAAAAATCAGCGCAGCAGATCAACAATAGTTTGAAAGGGGACATATTTTACCACGTCATCTACCCTACTTCATCCTCTTGGTCCCCACCATCTCCAACCTCAAAATTTTAAATGACAAGGAATGCCAAGTAATGGTTCATTTGGAAGGTTTGTACAAGCCTGTTGGGTAGGCGTGGTGTGGTGTCGCTGTATTTTAGAGGTACACTCAGTGTCAATAGTACTTTGGCGGTAAAGTTAAACGTAACATTGTGTATTTCCAAGTTTACCATATTTCGAATAAGACGAACAAAAATAGTCTTAAAAAAGACTGATTTCTTTTATAAAGATGAACGAAAGTAGAGAAAATTAAGAAACACAAACACGCGATAACCTGTCAATCTGCTAGCTACTTTCACTTTTGCCACGGAAGGTACAACGCCGGCAGGAGTTGTAGGTATTGGCTTAAACTTTTACCGCCACGAATTTTTAAAATTAGTTGGCATATTTTCCGATGGACTTGTTTGGTTGGTGACGCTGTACAGATAAGCCGTGAATCTGTGAGAAAAATTTTACGTTCTGATTCAAAATTCCATCCATAAAAAATGCAGGAGGTTCAGCAGCTTAATCTAAGGGGCTACCCACAACAACGGGGCTTCGCTGTGCGTATGCAAGTGGTGTTTGAAGAAGACCCAAATGCAGTAGTGATAATGAGTGATAAAAGCTTATTTTCACTTAAATAGTTCGGTAAATAGACAAAACTTTCGCTATTGGGCCCCTGAAAATCCTTGCAACACCCATGAAAAACCTCTCCACTCAAGCGTGTGACAGTTTGGTCTGCAGTTGCCCTTTTTGGTGTAATCGGACCGTATTTTAATTTTAATAATATATAGTAACACTAAAAATGCTTAGGATAAAACTATCTGTAATATTAAAAAAAAAATCAAATATCCAAGATATCTATAATAGATATTTAAAAATATTAAGGGATTTTTTAATAAATCGAATATACGAGGGTACGCTGAAAACTAATGCACACACGCTTGTAGAGCGCGAACGAAATGACCTTCAGAAGCGCTCCAGGTGGCATGTGAAAGTAACATTCCCCCTCAATACGCATACGCAGGTTTGAGGTCGTTGCGCTCATTTCATCCAGTGTATTTCGAGAAGCGGAAGTATGGAGACGTGTTCTAGTGCTATGTCAACGCGAGTTAAACAGCGTGCTGTTATCAAATTTTTAACTGCTGAAAAAGTGACTCCTACTGAGACTCATCGTCGTTTAAAGGCTGTTTATGGACGCGATGCTGTTGATAGGTCTACTGTAAATCGATGGGTAATAAAATTTCGTGGTTGCGAGCCTGGAAAAGCCATAATTCCGTCCGATCACTGCCACAGACGATCAACATCGCAAACTCGTCGACGATTTGATTCAAAATGACCGGCGAATCACTCAAAAGCGTATCGCAAACCATATTGGAATATTCAAGGAACGTGTCGGCTTCATTATTGAACAATTGGGATACCGTAAAATCTGTGCACGATGGGTACCACGCCGTCTCACAGACGAGAACAAACAGCGTCGATTGGAATGCTGCGAGCAGCGCTACCGTGACGAAGGAGACGACTTTCTTTTGAATATTGTGACGGGGACGAGTCATGGGTCCATCATTACCCGGAAGAGAAAAGACAGAGCGCTGAATATCGACATCCGTCTTCTTCTCAGGCGAAAAAGTTCAAAACACAACCATCCGCAAAAAAAACTTCTTTTGACTGTGTTTTGGGATACGGTAAATTCTTCTCAGTACATACAGACTCTAAAACACCTCCGACGTTGTCGAGTTTGTCGTGTTAGAGGCAGCCTGGCGCCAATAATCTTGCAACATGACAACACTCGTCCACACACCTCGCGCGCAACTGGAGAGGCTCTGCGAAACCTGAAGTTTGTACCGACTCCACACCCTCCTTATTCCCCCGATCTTGCGGCCTGCGATTTTTATTTTTTTCCTCTACCAAGAGAGACCTCAAGGGTAATCATTACATCTCGGACGATGAGGTGAAGGCAGCTGCCAAGTCCTGGATTCGAGAAAAGTAGGAAGAATTTTTCAGTGACGGAATGAAAAAACTTGTTACACGTTGGGAGAAATGTGTTAGCCTTAACGGTGACTATGTTGAAAAATAAATATATGATTTTGAAATTTAAGAATTGTACTTTAATGTACTTTTTGCGCGATCTTGCTCTTTGTCTTTGTTCGCGCTCCACAAGCATGTGTGCATTCGTTTTCAGCCTACCCTCGTATTTTAGTTTAGCAGCAAATGCAATGTAGAAGCTTGTGGCCTCATAAGAAATATCATGAAATCCTTAAAAATGAATATCTTAAAATTATTCTTGTATAGTGAATTTAGTTTTGAGATATTTTTAAATATTTATAAACACTGAAGGTGCTGCAGCAAGCCATTCTTTTAAATGAATATACGTCTCTCCCTTAATAATTTTCATTTGATGAAATGCAGATAAAAAATTAAGAACTTATTTGGATTATACAAACATTCTAAAAGAAAGCAATTAAAGCCACATACACTCACCTAAACCACTCTAATATTACTTCAATTCCAACTTAAAAATACTACCTTGAAGGCTACTTACTCTCAGTTTTTCCATCACTAAGTAAAGAAGACCCTCCCCACATCTTCCTCTGTTTTTCCTCAAGTTTCTGGCGTCTACGCAAACGAATGCGTTGCTTAAGATCCATTATTTCTTCGTCACTTTCTTCTACTTGTTCATCCGCCAGTTTAAAATCACGTCTGCATCGAATTTGTTCAATTGCTGATATCATTGCCTCAGAGATGCTGAAGTGGGCGTTCTCCCTATCCAGCTCTGCATTAGCTCTGGCAAATTGACTTGAGGTCAGAAAGGCTGTTAGGGTTTGACCTTTGGTTGGACGTGGAAAATACCTGCATATATCAATACATTAGTGATAGAAGATGTCGGGAACACATTTACAATGCCAAGCAGCCCTTTGTTTCTTAAACCTCCATTATTTATAACTTTTTCTTAAATCGCATCATACTGTATGGCTGTAGCGTGTTGGAAATTTTCCCTCAAAATCTATGTTTTTGCTGCATAAACATTTTGTTTCATAATAAAAATAGTATGATATTAACAATTTAGCAACTACTTCATTCTATCAATTTAACTATCAAAAAGGACGGGACCGGACGTTTTGGCGCTGCTGATTTGGCGCGGGCGGTTTGGTGTAGGAACGGTTTGGCGTAGCGACGGTTTGGCGCAAGGACGTTTGCGCGCGAACACATATTAAACTGGTTTATTCTATAACAAGTGTTATTTAACAAATTGCAAAATTATCCAATTTTATTAATAAATCCACTTGATAAAACAAATGTTTTATGGAAAATATATTCACCAAACGTAGAATATTTTTTATGCAACAATATTGTTCTAATTGTGTATTATTTGCCTATCTGAAAATATAACGCATGTTAATGAAAGTACCATTGCACATATTGTTAATTATTAAAATAATGAACTACCAAACAAATACACTAGAAGTAATATGAAACTAAATACACTCTTCAAAATTTTATATAATTTTAATAATAAAAAATATGTTCAAATGTGTCAGTAGTTTCAATAGCATACGGTATATTTTGAGGTAGGCAAATAGTAATTATTTAACTGAATAACATAAATACAACAATATTGTTGCATAAAAGATATCTCGAATGCTTTTGGCGAAGATATTTTTAATAAATCAGTTGTTTCATCAATTGGATTTGTTAATAAAATCGGATAATTCAGCAATTGTGTCAATAACATAAAACTTTTATAGAATAAAGCATTTTAAGATATATTTGCGCCCAAACGTACCTGCGCCAAATCTTCCCTGCGCCAAACCGTCCCTGCGCCAAACTGCCCCTGCGCCAAACCGCCCCTGCGCCAAACTGCCCCTGCGCCAAAATGTCCTTAAACGCAAACGGGAGGCTAATTATATTGTTTTTCACTTAAATTGATCACATCATGTTGATATTTGGCATTTCTTCCTAAAATAAATACTTAGGCCTGTATGACACAGCACAGCATTTTGTACAAAATGTTGTTCAAAGTGTTTTCACAAAATTCTGCAGATTCATGTTCTAGAACCTACAGAATTTTGTACAAAGTCGGCGTCGCATCGATGCGCAAACAAATAATTTTTAATGTTTATTAACAATCAAAGAGGGCAGAGAAGAATATCTTTACCTCGTGTGTACGTGTTTACCCCACTTGCCGACACTCCACGCACTTTCTCTTATCTCGCTCGCGGTCTTTATTGCTGCAGCTTGTTTGTTTTGTCGTGCGTACATGTAAACTAAACAAATAAAAGCGCTACGAATTTATGCATTAGCCCAAAATTATAAAATCTTGTTAGAATTCTACTTTATCAACAGTTACATGCCTATTTTGACAGTTTTCTCAACGTAATTTGCACTTATTTGCGCATACTCACAGACAGAATGTTGTACAAAATTCAGTTCCGTGTAAGGCCTGTATTACAGACCTTATGCGTGGTTTGCAGAATTTTGTACAGAATTATGTGCCATGCCATTCAGACTTAAGGCCTGTATGACACGGCACAAAATTTTGTTCAAAGTGTTTTTGCATAATTCTGTGCCGTGTCATACAGCAAAATTTTGTTCAAAATTTTGTAGAACATTCTGTAGCACGTGATAAACAACATTCGAGGTTACGTAAACAAAAGTAAACAATTATTATTTGACTTTGATAGATTTCTACCTTATCTACAGCAAGATGATTATTTTGACAGTTTTCTCATAGACGTCATCGTAATTTGCAGCCATTTGCACATGCTCACCGACAGAATGTTGTACAAATTTCTGTTCCGTGTAATACGTGTTTTGCACAATTTTGTACAAATTATGTTCAAAATTTTGTACAAAATTCTGTGCCGTGTCATACAGGGCTTAGAGATTGCTCATTTGGAATCAGTAAATAAATATAGATCAATTTTAATGAAAAATTCTAAATTTGTAGTTGAAGTAAGACTTAATGATTTCATCAAATAAATAATACAAAGATGAAAACAATACATACAAAGTGAGAAACACAAATCTATTTAAATAACTAATGCTAAGCATTTATGATAATAACATATCAACACACTTACATTAAAAGGAAGACATTAAAAGCTGTGTTTATACTAAGATTTGTTGAAAACTCATTTCAAAAATTTGACGTTTCATAACGGCATTTCCCCAATAAAAACTCCGGAGGGAATAACATAAATATTTTAAAATTATGAACTCTATTAGTTTAAAATAGAAACTATAAAAAAAACAAATCCAATACAGAATTAGAAAAAAAGGAACAGGAACCTTCAAACCAATTTACCATGACAAAAAAATCCCTTGTCCATGAATTCAGTAAATTAATTATATACAAGGTGTCCTTAAATGAAAAACCGTAATTTATACAGTAGGTACATAATGCAAAATTAAGACTATTTTCTTAATAAACTCTAGCTCCCAACTATTACTTATTGTTATATGGAACCATTTTTTAAATTGTATTTTCTATATTCCCGTTGAAAACACACGATAAAACTTTCTATAACAATGATTGTAGGATTATAACCTACATCTACACAATTTTTTATTAAAATTCAAAAAATCATGAAAACGTTTCTGATCAAATGAACGTATACTTTATGTGAGTATGATAAAAAAATTAGGAAAATAATATACTGAATGAAAGCAGATTTCGTACGTGTAAAAATATTTTGCCAATTCTCCCCACACACGCAAGCGCAGGGCAGATGGCTTAGGTCAGTATGACACGGCACAGAATTTTGTACAAAATTCTGCAAAACACGTATTACACGGAACAGAATTTTGTACAAAAATCTGTCTGCTCACTGCGTAAATAGGTAGAAATTACATTGACATATTTGAGCAAACTATCAAAATAATCATGTGACTGTCGATAAAGTAGAATTCTAACAAGATTTTATTATATTAGGTTCCTGCATAAGTTCGCAGCGCTCTTATTTATTTATTTTACATGAACACACGACAAACAAACAAGCTACAGCAATAAAGAACCTGAACGAGATGAGAGAAAGTGCGTGGAGTGTCGGCAGGCGGGGTAAACATATTCTTCTTTGCCCTCTGTGATTGTTAATAAACACTCAAAATTGCGACGCCGACTTTGTACAAAATTCTGTAGGTTTTAGAACATGAATCTACAGAATTTTGTACAAAATTTTGTTTATGACACGACACAGAATTTTATAACAACACATTGAACAAAATTCTGTGCCGTGTCATACAGGCCTAAAAATAACTTTTTTCGAAAACTGTCATCAAAAGTTGACATTTTCGTTGAATTTTCAATTGTCAAAGTGAGTCTTTTTTGTTTACTGGATGTAAAAGTCTTTTACAATCTAGAACAAAAAAGACTTTTACATCCAGTACTAGAAACTGCGCTTCGTGCAGCTTCTAATACATCAAAAGGCAGATCATCGTCATCGCTTTCGGAACTCATTTTTGATTTTTACTTTTATTCACTTCAAATACACGAGTAATTCTCACAAAATCGGAACCAAACGTTAGAAAATTAGAGATTACGATGTTTGTTTGATGGTTGCTATGGGTTGCTATCATAATTAGTTGTTCAGAGCGGTCAGAGCATACCAGATTTAACACCAAGATGATTGTAGAGATTGATCTCGATTATAAATGTCAGAAGTTTTCTTTGAGTTTCCACTAATTTGGAGCCGCAGTTTTCGAAAAAACGTTGTTTGATACTCGATTGCGAAATTCTTTTGCATTCTCGAATGATTTTTTTGCTCGCTAGCGCTCGCAAAAAAAACTTTCATTCTCGAATGCAAAAGTATCATTTCGCAATCTAGAATCAAAAATAACTATTAATGTCTTCCTTTTAACCCATATAACCCGGAAACTATATTTTTTTAAAAAAGTTTTGTTTCACTGTTTTACACTATTCATAATATAGTATTAGAGCAGAAAAAAATTTAAAAAAAAATTACCTACCCTCCGATTGGTCACAATATGGTGTACTTTTAAAAGGACGATAGGATTATAAGGTACTTCAAAGATTTTATAAAATGGATATTTATTTTCAAAATTATAAAAATTGCTTCACTTTCAAAAGTCGTATATATTCTAAATTAACATCTGTCATTACGGCATTTGCCATTTGGTGATAATTTAGAAAACAATCTTCAGGATGTAGAGACACCTGACATTTTCTACGTTGAAAATTTGCCTTTTTGTGGCAAACTGCACGTCTGCGTTGGCTTTCCTGATAAACAATTAGGTGATCAAGTCTATCAAAACATGAATATTCGTGAGCGTTTTTGGGAAGTTTTGAAGGACCTCTTTTTAATGTTTGCTTATATGTTTCTAATAACTCTGTTGCAATAGCTCTTCAAAACGATAGTTGATCCATTTTTCTTCCATTACACTTGTGAAGTTGCCATGAGTTTTGAAAATACCATGTCGATGCAATGGGATAGTAATGGATAATACGATTTCTTTCCATGTATAGAAATCCTGTACTGTCCAATGTTTTGATCACTTCTGTCGACTTTACCCATGTTCCCATTGTACGATTTGATTACACTTGGTTGATCTACGTAGATATGTTTCTTTTCGGCTTACGAAAATCGTTGGGCTCTATTTAGTGGAAACACACAAGAAGCATTTGATGCAATGGGAACAACACTATTATCGTTCCCTTTACATATATCTATTTGCTCATCTGCCAATGTATATTCGAAATATCCTCACTTCTTTTTCTTCAAATATGCCGCGTTGTTCAAAGGTGAATCCGGTATTCGATTTTCACGGATAGTTCCGGTACCCTTTATATTCCTCACTTTCAGTTCTTTCAGAAGAGACAAGGAAGTGAAATAATTGTCAAAAAATAAATGGAATGGTTTATATGACAATGTTTGCAAAACGTCTGCAAATTGAAGAACAACAGAAGCTCCTAAAACTAAATGATTGTATTGTTGGGGTAAAGTAGTCGAAAAGCCTTGATATGGATCAAAATGTACAACGTATCCGAGCCTCGTTGCCCCAACCCAAAATTTGTACCCCTACCTGATAGGCTTCCCTCTTATACATTGTTTACAGCCATGGCGCCCATAATAAGGCACCATAGCTTCGTCTATGCTATAATTTTCTTTAGTTGGAGCATATTCAAGAAATCTTTTGTTCAAGGAGTCAAACAAAGGCCTCAGTTTAGAATACTTAGGGGAGACTGGGGAGACAATGGACAGAGGGAGACTGTGGACATGCTTAAATATCTTAGTTATAAATTTCTGAATGCACCGCCGAATTGAATAAAACACCTTTAGTTGGCAGTGGTGCATTAGTTCTCCATTTTATTATTGTTAAAAAAGCGTGAAAAAAGTTATCAACAATTTGCTGTTTTTGGTAAGTTTGATACAATATTTACTCCTATTTACATAAACTGTATTTTAGTTGTAAATAATTCTTTTGAAGTTATATTCTCAAGTAAGTTGTCTTTTTCATTTCAAAGTTAGGTTATGATAACAATTACGTCCTCCAGTTGCCGGTTTCAGATTTATACCGCCAAATTCAAAAAGTGTAATCCGGGGAGATAATGGACAAGTGTCCACTGTCTCCCCATAACTTTTATTTTAAATTTAAATTGAATAATTTGCGTTTTTAGATTAAAATCAAACCATGCCAAGATATTATAAGAAAACTACTGATAGGGCATTTGACCCAGATGCCATGAAACAGGCAGTGGCTGATGTGCTACATAATAACATGTGTATAAGAAATAGCGCAGAAAAAAATCACGTAACTAAAAGCAGGCTTTGCAACTACCTAAGAAAAGCCAGACATTTAGGCTTTAATAATTTGGATTTCAGTCCCAATTTTCGTAAAGCTCACATTTTTACCACTGACATGGAAACTGCCCTGGAAGTATACCTATTAAGATGTTCTGCCATGTTTTATGGGCTAACACCCAAGTTAGTAAAACGTTTAGCATTTGAATACGCTACGAAAAATTCTTTGACAGTCCCTAGAAAGTGGATACAAGATAAAATCGCTACTGAAGATTGGTTTTGGGGATTTATGCGCCGGCATCCAAGATTGTCCATTAGAAAGCCAGAG
>JABXWE010004067.1:0-81549 GCA_014611495.1 Limonius californicus
TAATTTCACAAATTCTATCTATAATCTCAACTTTTTCTTGTTTCATACAAATTTCCAGTTTTTTCTCTCTAATATCCAGATTTTTATTTGAAAATTTTAACTTTAATCTTGAATTTTCCCAATTCTAATTTCAAAAATGCTTACTTCTATTTACTCCAAATTTATGCATTACTTCTCGAGTTTAGATTGCAATTATTACTACAATTTCTACTTTATCTAATCTAACCTCGGTATATTCTACTCGTTTACCTTTTCCGAAAATATTTACTCTAATTTCACAAATTCTACCTTTAATCTCAACCTTTCTTTGTTTCATACAAATTTCCAGTTTTTTCTCTCTAATATCCAGCTCTTTATTTGAAGATGTTAACTTTAATCTTGAATTTTCCCAACTGTAATCTCAAAAATGCTTATTTCTATTTACTCTAAATTTATGCATTATTTCACGAGTTTAATTTTCAATTACTACAATTTCTACTTTATCTAATCTTACCTCGGAATATTCACTCGTTTGTTCAATTTTTACGTCTTCCGAAAATATTTACTCTAATTTCACAAATTCTACCTTTAATTTTAACCTTTCATTGTTTCATACAAATTTACAGTTTTTTCTCTGTAATATCGTGATTTTAATTTGAAAATTTTAACTTTAATCTTGAATTTACCCAACTTTAATCTCAAAAATGCTTATTTCCATTTACTCTAAATTTATGCATTATTTCTCGACTTTAGATTTCAGTTACTACAATTTCTACTTTATCTAATCTAATCTAGAAATATTCTACTCATTTATTATTCTATTTTACATCTTATTTTCGAATATTTTCAGAAATTCTATTTTTACTCACAACATTTTGGCTGTTCAACACAAATTTTCTGTTTCTTTTCTCTAATATTCACATTTTAATGCAAAAATGTTAACGTTAATCTTGAATTTTCCAAACTTTAATCTCAAATTTGATTATTTCTATTTTCTCCGAATTTTCGCGTTTTTTATTGCGTTTAGATTTTGTCATTTAAATTTTGTTTTTAATCTGAAAATATTCTACTCGTTTATTTGAATTTACGCCTAATTTCCGTATATTTAAACTTTAATTTCGCAAATTCTATCTTTACCCTCGACATTTTCGTTCGTTCATACAAATTTACTCTTTTTTCTCTCTCTAATTTTCAGCTTTTAATTATATAAATTTTGATTTATTTTTCGAATTTTCCATGTTCAGTTTCTATCTTATTTTAATTTCTTTAAATGTTATATTTTTTATATCTCGAGTTTGTACTTTCCCTCTGTAATTTTAGAATTTTGTAAAATGACATCGGATATTCCCTCCGACTAGGCTAATATTTTTAGATTTCATACAGAAGAAGATGTTTTTGTTATTCTAAACATATTGAATTTTTTTTTATATTTGAAATTTTTTTAATATTGTTCTTTTACAACTTATCGTCGTTTAACTTCCTGATATCCACACAACTGTAAATTAGACAATTAGTTAAAAGTGTAATTATTGACGGAAACGGCTTTTAAATATCATCCACAGTATGGTTAAATTGCGAATATGAAGACAAATTTTCCAATATTAAATTCAAATATTTCTATAGAATTGTCAGTAAATAGAAGTTAAAAATGAAAATTCCGTGAATAAGAAGTCATAATGAACCTCGTGCGTTTTTAAAAAATAAACTTGTTTGTTACGTTTAAGAAACAGCAGCAGTGCAAGTTTCTTGTCGTTTCTACATAAGCTAAGCCATCTCCACATGGCATACTCGTATAAAACGGCAAACGAGCTTTTCACTTTATAAGAAATCTAATTATCTTTGTTTCCCTTTGTGCCCGACTTACAAGAAAATAAGGTAACCAGACGTAATTTAGTTTCCAATCTAATGCTGAGTTATTTATAATAGCGCCGGGGCGCGTCTCTTCTATATAACTCTAAAGCCTCTAAGAAGCAGAACGGTTGTGGTATTAACTGTTCCGTATAAATCTTATCGGCGTCTTGCAAGAGTGGCTTCGACGGCCCGATTGATCCTGTATATATGGCTTATATCTGTCTATAAACAGCTCGAGTCGTAAATTAACTGGGATGGATGCGATGAAGGAAATTCATTTTCCAGTTGTTTGAGTCGCCAGTGGAGCGCGCAACTCATTCCTCGAGTTTCTTGCTCTGTTTGTATAAGTTTGCCTAATCACCGTACCGTTTCTACGGTATTTATCTCCGAGAGATCACGAATATTTGATACGTCTGTTGCTTATTTTGCTGAGCTCGTAATATTCCATTTGCGCCCTTATTTTCCCTGTGCTGCCATCCTCAAATTCTCCGCCGCAAATTATAGAATCATATTACAATAATTAGATAAATTCATTCGCTTCGGTTCCACTTTCCCGTATTCAAATACATTCCTAAACATAATTTATAATAAAATGTAATTTACGTTTTCTATCGTCTATCCTCAATAATGGATGAAAATTTAAATACAAAGTGTTTGTGTGTGTTATATTAAAACTATCGGTTTTCAATTTACCGTAAATAGTTAAGTTTATGAAATGTCTTAGAAATGGCATCCAATCTCTGGAACATTACAAAAGCTAGGGTTGAAACAGAACTCAAATTTCTGATTGTTTTAAAACTTAAAAATATATAAAGAACTTTAATAAACCTCTGGTACATTAATACAACCCGTTTTCAATATAACTGTAAACAGTTGAACTTATGAAATATCTTAGAAACGGTGTCCAATCTCTGGAACATTGCAAAAGCTAGGGTTGGAAGAGAACTCAAATTTCTGACTGTTTTAAAATTTAAAAATATATAAAGAACTATAATAAAGCTCTGGTATATTAATACAATCAATTTTCAATATAACTATAAATAGTTGAATTTATGAAATGTCTTAGAAACGGTGTCCAATCTCTGGAACATTGCAAAAGCTAGGGTTGAAACAGAACTCAAATTTCTAATTGTTTTAAAACTTAAAAATGTATAAAGAACTTTAACAAACCTCTGGTACATTAATACAACCCGTTTTCAATATAACTGTAAACAGTTGAACTTATGAAATATCTTAGAAACGGCGTCCAATTTCTGGAACTTTGCAAAAGCTAAATTTGAAAGAGAACACAAATGTCTGATTGCTTTAAAATTTAAAAATATATAGAGAACTTTCATAAACCTCTGGTACATTAAAACAACCCGTTTTCAATATAACTGTAAATAGTTGAATTTATGAAATGTCTTAGAAACGGCGTCCAATCTCTGGAACATCGCAAAAGCTAGGGTTGAAAGAGAACTCAAATTTCTGATTGCTTTAAAATATAAACATATATAAAGAACTATAATAAACCTCTGGTATATTAATACAATCAGTTTTAATATAACTGTAAATAGTTGAATTTATGAACTGTCTTAGAAACGGCGTGCAATCTCTAGAATATTATAACAGCTTGGATTGAGAGACAACACAAATTTCTTATCGCTTTAAAATTTAAAAAAAAAACGAACTTTAATGAACCTCTGGTATATTAAAACAACCCGTTTTCACCATTATTGTACATAGTTGAATTTATGAAATGGCTTAGAAATGGTGTGTAACCTTTGGAATATAGCAAAAGCTTGAGTTGAGAGAGAACACAAATTTCTTATTGTTTTGAAATTGTGTTAATTAATTTCCTTGGTTGGGACATGATTCAAAACCTTTGTTAATACAAACTATGAAAGGCGATATATCGCACAAAAGGCCACTTAATTTTATTGTTGTTCCTGTCATTAAAAATTCATCTTTCATACTTTCAACGTAAGATACAATTTGTAACATTTATTGGCAGTACAGATTACCATTCTCCTGCTATAACTTCTATGTGGCAGTAATTTCATCATATCACTTTATCAATTACTAACCATATCTGTAAACGGATTTTATTAGACGGGGAGCTACTGTCGTGAGGTGAACATTTCATTTTTCGGTTGGTATGAAAACATTTAAATATTAAAGCCCAAATCGTTAAAATAACTATTAGGATATAACAAATAGAAAAAGATTGTAAATATGTACCTATCAGAAAACATTTGTTCACACATCGTATCGTCTAAGCTCAATAAACGTGATGATATCTTCCACAAATAAAATCCTATATTTTAATAGATTTTAAGTAATTATGAAATGTTGCCGTACTGAATGCTAACAGCTCCAATACTTCAATTCACTGGACACTAAAAACATTAAGGAACATAGATTTAAGTATACGGGGCGGTATTGGCACGAAGTAAACATACTATTCCCGATTCGTGTAACATTCAGGTAAAAAAGATTTAGTACATAAGATGTGGCGCAAAAAAAACAAATATATGTATTTAAAAGAAGATGGATTGATCGTATAGTCAGTTCTCAATAAAGGAGAAGATTTAAATTAGAGTGTGTGGTGGTAGCTCAGTTGGTAGAGCGTTCGCTTTCTGAGTAAAACGTTGATTCTGGCTTGGGTTCGATACCTAAGCATTACTATGCAGATGTATAAAAAAATCTTGTCTGCAACACACCAAACACAATTTCCCAATCCGGCTTGCAACCGTTAGATCTTAATGCAAAACACCTTCGTTGAAATTTCTGTGGTTGGGATTCGAGGTTAAACTGTAGGTCCCGCGTGTATCTACCTTAGCGCTGAGGAGAAACACGTGGCAGGGAAGAGGCCGTTGCCCAGCAGTGGGACGGAAAGACTCTCAATGATGACGATGTCCTCAATGAAGAAAAAGATTTAGATTAGATATTTTTTTAAAAGTTTGCCGAAACTTAAACATATTCTTCTTCTCAGAGTTCTTGGTTTCTTTTTGCTAGGCGGAAACCATCTGATAGATTAACTTAACATCAATGAAAGATTTTTAAAACCTTTAAAATTTACCATACAGGAATTGATTACATAGAATTTTTAAAAAATAGTTAACAATTTCTGAAATTATGTCAAAATTAGGGCCGAGGAGAATGTGCATAGCTTACTATTTGAAAATTGCTTTCATTTATTTGTTTGATTTTCTCATCGTTTTTTCGTAGTTACAAAATATCATATCCTTAAAATTTGCCGTATAAAACTTGACGAAATACATAGAATTCGTGTGTAAAGTAGGTTCAATAAACGACGACGTACAGCAGATACTACTTTTCGATATCGAATTAACAATTTGTGGTGACGGTTTAAAAGAATATTTGAATTAGTATTGCTCCCTTTACTGTATTTCATTTATCTTAAATCATTATTTATAAATTTGCGAGCTTTCTAAAGAAACTCTGCATCTTTGCATAGTTTTTCTATTGGTTCTACAAATTGAAACTTTTTTTAATAGTTTTAAGTAAATAGATACAATATTGTAACCCAAGCCAACAATAATTTTCTTACAAGATCGTTTTGTCGAGATAAACGTATAAACAGTGAATATTAACGTGGTTTAAATGTAGTGGAGGTATTGTCATGAAACGAACATTCAATTTAATTTAGTTACATACAAAAGAAAGTAAGAATTAGAAATTAATTTAAAAGAGGACTGTTAATATGTAACAAAAGAAGAAAATGGAGCTCATTGTATGAGACTTATACGAAAATTAGTAACCGATCGGCCGGTAAAGTTGAAAAAATGTATTACTGTTAAATTTTAGATACTAAACTATTTTACTACATAGTTACCATTCGAATTTAAACACTTATCATATCGTGGTACAAATTTCTGTATACCTTCGTCCCAGAAGGTTGCCGCCTATGACGAATATCAATTTTGTACCGTCGCTTCGTTTTCGGGTCGTCTTCGTCGTCGAGAATACGGTCCCGGGTCCATAAGGAATTCTTAAAATGAAGGAAGAGGTAATATTAGTCACGTACACATACTAGCCGCCGCGTGCGGATGGGCATTATCTTGCAAAAGCACGGTTTGAGAGGTCAGCAATCCTCGACATTCGTTATGAATCGCCGTTTTCAACTTTCTTAAGATTTGGTTATATACGGCTGCTGAAAAAACAGTAAGTAGCCATAGGTTTTGGGTTCTCGAACGTTTGCTTAAACTTTTTTGTTTTAGGAGAACTCGCATGCTTCCACTGCATTGATTGGCTTCAATGTTTGTATGCGAAATCCAAGTCTCGTCGCCAGTCAGACTATGAAGCAGATACTCATCGCCATCAGTTTCATCGCGATGCAGGAAGATCCGTGTAGAAGCCCTCCGCTGGTATTTGTGAACATCCGTCCACATCTTTCGCACTCACCTCGCACATAGTCTGTTCATAATACATAATTATGTACATTCTTATTCTTCTTCTTGCAGATCTTCTCCGTTTTCAGAGGTTGGTTATCACTTAGTTAAATAGATCTCCATCTTCAGCTACTCAAAGCAGTTGTAATTTCATGCAGTACGTGAAATATTGGGAAAGTTTGATAAAACGTCCAACTTCACGAAATTTCTTGTTCGTTTTCTCCATAAGATAGTCGTTGACAGCAGAAGGTCTCCCACGTCATTCCTCATCGGACACGTTTGTTCGGCCATCTCTGAAATTCTTATACTATTGCATGACCTTTCCTTCTGTCATGATGCCTGACCATAAATCTTGCATATTTGACAGTAAATTTCAGCAATGTGTTCGTTTTCTGCATGGAAAAAACTAACCATAGCGCGTACTTCACTACAGCTGAATGCAATAACAAAATTACGGTAAAATGGCTAGCTTGCTACCACTAAAGTACCACCACAAATGACTACGCTCCTCATTTGGCGAAAATATTTAAATGACCTTTAGTTTCCGAATAAGCCTCATATGTGTCCAAGAAGCAGATAAGCAGAAAGTTAATACGAATGTAATTGTTAGTCTAACATATTTGCAAAAGTTACTAATCGTGCTGATTATAACATTAAACATAATTTTGATCCACAGTTTACATGACTGTCTGATGATAATAAACTTAATCTACTCTTTCTATAGTCAGATTTTCGAGAACAAAGAGAATTCATCTTCGATTCCAAGGGCTTTCATCAAAGTGAGTGACGGAAACATGCATGAGTATTTCTTGTACATATGACTGATTTTCATATAAACCTCCGTATTTTGTCCTTATCAGGACATGCATTTACACGTTTACAGAATAACTAGTTGGGTTTATCGCTTCACACTTCATTCTTGCGAACACAAAATGGCAAAAGTTTAGTGGCAACGTTATGCGCTATCTGGAAAACTTCGCTTTCAAGAAGCGCAGAGCGTATCTCCCCTCGAGCCGGGATTTCATTATCCGTGCTCCACCAATTCCGCGATTCTATTAAAGTATCAGCGTTTCCTTGTTTTGGTAGTCACGAAAATTGCCCATAAAGTAAGCAGTAAAAAGGCCAACTTGGCTACTACATTAATTTTTCAACTCGTCTTGTGGCAAATATACTAAGTTGTCCTGCTTTGGAAAATCTCCATAAACATAAAAATATATCTGTATAGTTCCAAAAAAAAACTAAATCATAAATGGATAATAACCGCTTACATCAGCCCACTCCATTCGAGTCGTGTAATACAGGAGGGTTGATGACTTTAAATTAAACGATATGTTAGCGCAAACATCAATACATTTTATCTGAAGTTGCTGTTGGAAACGGGCTCGATCAACTGCTAATAATGACTAAGATATAACTTTAGGAACATCCATCCGGCTGCTGCCGTATTCACACAAAAATTTCCATAGGACGTGAAAATATCGACAGCTTATGTTTCAGAATTTTAGAAAATACTTCAAATTTGCCATTGTCACCTTGTGGATATTGATTTTACAATTTAAATCAGTAAATTGAATTCATTGTTTGATTCCCCATAAAATTACATTCACCATCAATGTGTAATTTTATATAACTAAAATGTCAGCCATTACCCACTACTTTTATTATAATTAACACGAAAACCGCCACAGGAAAAAATCAAGAAAAGAACAAAAGAAATGTATAGAAGATAGTTCCTGAGAAACAGTAATTAGGAAATGAAAACTGTAGCTTTCAAGCCATGTTCACGAAATAATAGAAAAATGATTAAGTTATATTGAGTTAAAATAGGTTAATAAAGATTAGGTAAAGTCAGATGCACTTAGGTTAAGTTATTTGGGACTTCGGTGGAACAGTGCGGATATGCGCTGTACTCGAAGTCTCAATGAAATATTGTTACGCCTATGGCTGGAACTGATAAGGGGCCCCTTGTTCTTATCGCCGGGATCGCCAGAGAAACAACTACCCTGATATAAAATGATTGGATTTATTAATTACTACTTACTACAAGATTATGACAACTTATTCTACAACATTGCACTAAACTACTTACAATAATACAGACAGGTACAACGCCATTGCTAGGTTTGTTATTGGGAACACTCTTCTATCAAACACCCACCAACAACTGCCAACTATTCACTATCTACTATTGTCTCCTAATTCAATCTTAAGTGTCCTTTTATAAATTCCCTTTTGCATCCATAAGCAATGACCTGGTTATTAGTCAATTTCCCTTATCAAGCATATTACTTATTTCACATTGCCTAATTTAATATTCTAATGTACTTTGAATTTACTGAGTAAAATGACGGCACTACTTGCAACAAGTAATTGAAATCACATTACAACAGCTACGAAGCAATAATAATTTCATTTAGAATTTTGGAAATTGGGTTCGTAATAATATGGTCCGATCGGCTGGATGTTCGAACCTCAGCTGAGGCGACCGTATTTCACTTAGTTAATTTTAGGGTGCATGCTGCATGCATGGTTAGTATGTAAGGGACGCCCGCACCCTCCTGAAGTAATGCGAAAGCGGTTCCGGGGGAAGGGGACGGCAGTATGAAAGCATGAATAATAAAAAAAAAAAGGTTAAGTTAGTCACAACAACGGAGGATGAAAAATACAGAAAGCAGAGGATATAAACAAATTTATGAAACTTTTCGACAGGGCAACCTATACCGAAGAAGACGTAAGCGCCAAAATATGCACAGAAATAATAACAAACATCTGCAACGCAACCATACCGAAAAAACAGGAACGTATGGAAGGAAAAAGAGTCTACTGATGGAACGACGAAATAAGCGAACAGAGAAAAAGATGCCTGAAAGCAAGACGAAAACTGACAAAAATAAAAATCAGAAGAAGAGATGAAACAAACATCGTAGCAGAAAATGAAAGAGCGCTAGCAGAAGCCAAAATGGAACTGTAAAAGAAAATTAAAAAGGGGAAAAATGGAAGGAAATCCTAGACGAAATAGAAAACGATCCTTGTGAATTAGCCTATAAAATCGTTATGAAAATGGCACAACAAAGACCCAGTATGAAACTGGAACACAAACTGGAAGCAACAAAAGTACTCTTTCCAGTACATGACGTGGGAAATACCAAAAGTAAATGAAATAAGGGAAGTAATAGAGGAAAAGGTCACACTAGCCAGCAAATGAATGAAAAACAACAAACCATCTGGAAAGAATACAATAATACAAACGCTGATACTGATCCAAAAACCAGTCAAAAACCCACAGCAACCTCCAACTTACAGACCCATATCTCTGTTAGATACGATGGGAAATCTAACAGAACAAATAATAGTTAGAAGGCTAATGGCAGAACCAAAAGAGAAGGGGGTACTCTCGGAACGACAATTTGGCTTCAGACAAACGAGATCGACGATCGATGTCGTAAATGCGATTCTTAACATAGTAAATGTCGAACGCAAAAAGACCTGGAGATCAAGAAAGTTATTCATGCTGGTAACCGTCGACGTTCAAAAGGCTTTCAACTCGGCACCATGGAGAAGCATCGAAGAGGCACTGAAAGAAAAGAAGATATCTACTTATCTAATCCAAATGATCCAAAGTTACTTAAGAACCAGACATGCAGAACTCAAAGAAGGCACCTGCATCAAAATGACGGCTGGAGTGTCCCAAGGATCAGTTTTAAGGCCAACATTCTGGAACGCAATGTATGACGACGTACTAAATTTATATGTACCGGAAGGCGTACAACAAATCGCATATGCAGACGACCTCGCCGTAGTCATAACCGCAAAGAAAGTAGAGGAACTACGATAAAACGCAAACGAAGCAATCATAAAAATAAATACATGGATGGAAAACAAAACAATGAAGCTAGTACCACAGAAAACGGAGACGATAACACTCGTAGGACAAAAAAGATGTGGAAAAATAAAAATCAAAATCAACGAAACGGAAATCAAAACGCAAGAGAAATTAAAATATCTGAGAATACTAATTGACAAACAGATAAACTTTGGGCTACATATAGAGTACACATGCGAAAAAGTTAGTAAAACAATAACGGCTCTAAACAAAAGATAGACCCTCCGGGTCGGAGGAACACGAGAGGGAAAGAAAAGGATCCTAGGCGCGGTGGCGGAATCCATATATTGTACGCGGCTCCAGTCTGGCATAAAACTGTGGAGGAAGAAAGACCCAAAGCAAAACTAAACAGAATGCAAAGAAGGATGGCACTCAGAATCATAGCGGCGTACAATATGGTACCTCTAGAAAGCGCCCAGATGTTCCAAAATGATACCAATAGACATGCAATTACAAGAAGCGCAAAAGACTAGCTAAACCAAACAGCCAGGACAAAAAACCAGAACACAAGAAACCATCAACACCTGGTAAGCGAGATGGGAACAGGACGGAAAGGGCAAATGGACCAAACGACTCATACAAAACGTAGAAGCATGGATCTCAAGAAAACACGGACATATGAACTTCCAGCTAATGCAAGTCATGACGAACCACGGATGCTTCAAAATACAAGAAGAGAATTGGGAAAATAGATGATGATACTGCATATTTTGCACTACACAACCGGACGACGCAGAACATACCCTCATCGGATGCCGACGATGGGACTGGTAAAGGAATCAATTTTAAACAGGGCTGGGCGAAAGATTGACCATCGATAGAATGGTACCACAAATTTTGGAAAACGCGGATAAATGGAACACAATCGAAAAAATGATTAATAAAATCATGTTAGAGAAAGAAGCAGAAGAAAGACACAGAGAACGAATCTAGACAGCCACCCAAATGAAGAAATGCTACTGCAGTCCCGTTTGGGAAGGTGAAGATAGAGGAGGGGTTTTTGTGGGTAGATACCCTCTAGATGAGGGGGAATCCCACACACCCCTGTAGAACCGAGACGCATACGAAAGTTTCCCCTCCTCAGAAAAAAAAAGGTTAAGTTAGTTTAAGGTTAGGTTAAATTAAACCGAAACAGGTCAAGTTTAAGCTAAACTAGATTGGCATTACGCATAGATTAAAATGAACTTACTTTAATGTTAACTTTAAGTTAGATAAAAGGCGTATTTTGTAAGGTCAGCTAATTAAGCTAGGTTATAATTAGGCCAGGTTACTTCACCCGCTACTTTAATTAATTAACACAAACGTTACCGTACAAGAGCGTATAGAAAACGTATCCCGGGGAAAGTAATTAAATAATAAAAACTCCGGAAAGCTTACGAAAATGTCGAGCTTCTGCCAAGGTTTTGGGTTCTGTCGGTAAAAACGTCAGCGCACAAAAGCTAACTGTAAGTTACATCAGGTTAAAGTTTAATTATATTAGGTTGAAACTAAATTGATTGAAATTAAGTACAAATAAAGTTAAACTAGATAAATTTAAAACTAGATTAGATAAGGTGAAGCTTAAGTTGAATTAACTCAGCTAAGGTAAAATTAATATTAAGTAAGTAAGATTCAAGTTAGGTTAAGTTAAATTAAACTTATTATTGGGTTAGGTTAGCATTCCTTTATGTTAGAGTTAAATTTCTGGTTAGAGTTAAGTATGACTAGCCTGAAAATTACATTAGGCAAAAGGAAATTAAGTTAGGTTAAATTAAGTGGGAATTAACTTAGTCAGTTAAGGTTGCAATAGGTAAAGACACATTAGATTAAGTTAAGATATATTAAAGTTATAGTTACGCTACGGTAACATTATTGTTAAATAGATTACTACCAGGGTATTTCCAAATATGGTACATTTAACATACCATTAGTGTATAGCCAATTCAAGTTAAATTACGTTAAAGTCACTTACATATAGGTTAAGTTAAACTAAAGTCAGCTCAAGTTAAAATATAACTAGTTTAAACTATGTTATATTCAGTTGAATTGAAGTTATATTAATGTTAGATAAGTTAGGTTATAGTAACATACAGTAAGGTTATATCGAATCAGCGGTAAAGTTAAACAACGTTAAATGAAAAACGGCTTAGTTAAGAATGGATTATTCACAAATTAGCTAAAGTTGAATTACCGTTATTGCCGTCGGATTAGAATTGAAGTTAACTTCAGTTAGAATACATTAAAATCAGATTAATTTATAATATAGTATTATATATAATTAGAGTTAATTTAAGTTAAAATTACCATACTGAGTAGTAGTAGTATTAAATATGACAGAGTCAGGTTATGTTGGAGTTATAATATAGTTGGGTTAGGTTAGAGTTAGAACAATTAAGATTAAATTTATGCAGATTATAATGAGTTAAAATTTAGTTATATTAGGTTATGCCCAAAACAAAGTAGACTAGAATAAAGCAAAATTAACTTGAAAATGACTAAAATTAAACTACCATTATTAGATCAGCTTTATACTAATTTACATTAGATTAGAAGTAAGTTAGATTGGAGTTAATTTAAGTTTAATTTGCTTTAAATTAACTTATATTAACATTAGGTTAGTTTAATAAGATAATCAGGTTATGCTAGAGTTAAAATTAGGTTAAGTTAGACAAGATGGTTAGGTTACAGTCCAGTTAGCTGTTTGTAGGTTAAGGACCAGGTACCCCTAGAATTGCATGAACAAAGACATAGATGGCACAATAGTAGTATTTGTTTAAAAGCCTTGCAGTTAGGCCACCCATTTAACTATTACAAACAAATACTTTCCCTTCATGACACCCTCATTATGCAGGTATCAGTAAAGTCTTGTCGGATTACACAGATAAAATCTTAAGCCTTACTTGAAAACAAGTTTGAAAATTTTGAAGTGGTGACTAAGAGAATGTTCTTCTGCAGCCGCTGCGCAATTTAGTTCATTGTTTAGTTTTGTACAGTAAAGTGTTTTAACTATTGCAAGAATTACAATGCGCAGTACGGGTACCGCTAAAAAACGAAATAAAGCTGCAAAAGCTAGAAAAGCTTTTCATAATCGTATGCGAATTTTACGATCCATAGAAAATTCGGATAGTTATGTACCAGAAGATGCTCATCTTGAATATTTTGACAAGTAAGTATTACTCACAAACTCTCTTTTTTAAATATTGGACTAAGTATTTTAATACTGGTCAATTGACTATTTGATAATTCCACATTTTGCTGGCTATGAGACTACTAACTCTACAAAAAAAATTTTGCAGCCTACCAGAAGTAGATCTTCCTGATTTATGTATGGAAATCGAACCCATCAAGCCAATTATCGATAAACCAGTGCTTTCTGGAAATCGAATTGTGAATATCGCTTATTTTATAGAGCAAGTTCAGAAATTGTCGATCCACGATTTATCTTGCACAATGGGCAAAATGAATTTCATTGGCGAAACCAGAGCTGGATTAGCATCACATTTAAATTATCATTGCCATGTGTGTGACAGAAAAATCGAATTAAAAACACAAAATTCTAATAATGATATAAATCGTTCGTTGGTTTGGGGAGTTTCGTCAGTAGGTGCCGGATATGCTCAAACTGAGGAACTGTTTTCCATTCTCGATGTTCCAATCATGACGAAGAAAACATACTCTAAAGAAGAACAGAAGCTATCAACGAATTGGGAACAATTGCTGCTACAGCAGATGCATGAAAATGCTATGCAGGAGAAAACAATAGCCATTGAGGAAGGTCGTGTAGAACAAGGATTCCCTTATATTTCAGTAATTGTAGATGGTGGTTGGGCGAAAAGGTCCTATGGGCATAGTTTTTCTTCGTTGTCTGGAGTAGCATGCATAATAGGGAAATTTACTAAAAAATTGTTGTATATAGGCATAAAAAATAAATTCTGCTATGTTTGTGCTACAAATAAAGCGGACCACTATTGTTACAAAAATTATACGGGGTCATCAACAGGAATGGAACAAACCATTATTGTAGACGGATTTAATAGTAGCGAAGCTGATTATGGTATTAGGTATAAATATGTAATTGGTGACGGTGATTCCAGTGTTTATGCGAGAATTTTACAAAATGTCACTTATGGGCGTTATGTGATAAAGTTAGAGTGCGCTAACCATACCACAAGAGCTTTCACTTCTCATTTATATAAATTAGTTAAAAATACTCGATACGACGTTGCCGCTCGAAATATTATTAAATCTAAAATCGCTAGTTTCAGTGCACTAGTGAGAACTATTCTCGCGCGAACACCCGATATTAATAATTTAAGATTAGATTTAAGGAATTCCGCGAAACACATTTTTGGAGATCACCATACATGTAGAAAAGCAGTATGTACGAAACAAACTGTTCTGTCAGAAAATTTCGTAGCTTTATTGGAATCGGCGAACTCATAAAAATATGTGATAATGTTGTCCGAAAAACAGACAGGCTGAGTCAGAATGTTACCACAAATTACGCTGAAAGGTATATGTCTATTGTGGCAAAATTTACTGGTGGAAAAAGAACTAATTTGATTAGAAGGGGAACGTATAGGACACGATGCATAGGTGCTGGGCTATCGTATAATTCTGGTACTGCATTTCACAAATTATCAACAAATTTTAATAAACATTATCTAAATACGTTTTGTGAAAGACGACAGAAAAGGAAAAATTATAAGAAGAAAAGTAAAAGACAAGCAGGGGCAAATATACAACAGGAGGATATGGACTATGGTAAAAATGCTGCGAAGGCAGATTTGGACACTAAGGATTTCGAAAATTCTAAAATAAAAATCATTACCGATATAAACACTGTAGATCCCGTTGCCCTAGAACGAAATACCGTCGGACAAAGAGAAAACAGATTGGCATCAAGCCAGAAGAAATCGAATTACTGCTTCAACATTTGGTAAAATTTGTTTACGTCGACAAAGTAACCCTTCTCATAATTTATTGAAAGAAATGTACTATAGAGATTGCAATTTAAGGACAAAACCGGTCATATATGGCATCGAAAATGAAAAAAGAGCTATAGAAAAATTCGAAAAAATGTTTGACATGAAAACCGAAGATTGTGGTTTATTTATATCTGCAAATTACCGCTTTTTAGGAGCTAGTCCTGACGGAATAACAGAAAATGGTGAGCTTATAGAAGTTAAGTGTCTTTATTCTGTCAAAGATGAAAAAGTTAAAGAGGCTGCTGCATATAATAAAAAATTAAGTGTTAAGATAGACGAAAATGGGCAGCTACGTTTGAAACAAAATCACCATCACTTTTTTCAAATACAAGGACAACTTAATATTTGCGAAAAAGATCATTGTTATTTATTATTATATACAGATGTTGATCTAGAAGTAATTTTAATTAAACGAGATCAAATATTTTGGCAAAACAATATGCTGCCAAAACTCATTCAGTTTTGGGAAGACCATGTATTGCCTGAATTAGCCGATCCAAGAATTCCAAGAGGGTTACAAACTAGAAACATTTCTTTGTAAATAAACATGATGGAAAAACAGAAACATTAATGTTTATGTTTTAATTTATAGGAAACAAAGGAAGATAAGATAAAGAATAAAGTTGTGCCCTTTATTTAATTTTTAATGATATAGTGTTACATTTATTTGTATCTAACTATAATTTTGAATATTCCTACTCTAATCTTGTTTTAATAATATCATGTAATATGTAATTTTATTTATTACCATAACATATTTTAATATGTTAGAAATATATTAATAGCAATAAATTATTATAAAAATTCTAATTTTTCCTCAATAAATTAATAACATACAACAAGTTGTGTATTATTGAATTTTATCTTATGTAATTGCAAGTTAAAAGTTGGTTCTGGTATAAGTATTTAAAAGAGATTAGGGCTAATTCAACCGAGCGATAAACATCTACTTACTTCACTGGCTTTCTCTACTACCTGCTACCCCGCCTAGCCCTCCACGCGGCTAGTCCGGTCTGCAAATTCAGGATCATTTAAATTTAAATGAAGAACATCTTTTGTACTTTTAACAAGTTCTACTGAAATCTAAAACTTGAATTTTACAGGAGACGGTTTAAAGGCCATCCTACAGGGTATGACAAAATTTTAGAAAAATCAAACAGATACTTATTAAATTGGCAGGTTTATTGTCGAATTTTAGCGTTTAAAAGATATTTTTTTAAATAATAGGGCATTTGAAAGTTATGAATAATTACCAAATTTTCGCATACCCTAGCTGAGTGTTTCAAAAAGAAGTATGCCAAATTTGACATCCGAATATTTTTTACTTTTGTAGTAAAATAAAAAAGAATTATTTTCGAAACCAGCCGCTAAAAAAATTTATTTTTTCCAAAAATATATCAAAAATTGTTATTAAAGTCCAGTAGTAAAGGGTAATTATTTTAAATCTAAAATCGGCCAAGTTACACTAGTTTACATCAGGGCGCAAATAGTGGGGTACCTAGTCCTTAAAGTGAGGTTACAGTAGCTTAAAAATAAGTTCAAATTGATGCTATACTTAGTCCTAACAAATTAAAATCAGGTCAATTTAGATTAGGTTAAATTAATCTACAATATTCAGGTTAAGTTAGGTTAGGTGAAAGTTACTTTAGATTAGAGTGTAATTTAGGTTTACATTAGCTCGGTTTAACTTACTAAAAATAAACAGTGGAGTAGAGCAAGCAGAGTAAGGTAAGGTTAGAGTTGGGTAAAGTGAATCGGTTAGTTTTGAGTTAGGTAAAGTTAGGTTAGATTCTTTTTTTTCTTCTTCGAGTGCTTTATCTCTTACGAGACGTACCGATCTTCTCTCCTATGTCTGTGTTGCGCGTTTAAAATGTCACTGACATAGAGGATCTACAGCTTAACGTTAGGTTAGACTAAGTATACCTAATTTGCATTACCTCAATTTAAAGTCAGATTGTTTTTTTTAAAGAAGCATTGCAAACTAAGGAACATCCTTAGGACACAATTTGTACAAATTTGACTTTATAAATCATTTTTCGGTGAATGCAAAATATAACACTTACATGGCCTCTTCAGGAGTCCGCAAATGTATTCCGAACAGGATTACAAATTATAATATGCAAATTATGTATGCTGCATGCGAGTTAATTAAAACCTAACACTTGTTATACGATAAAGTAAAAGTGTGTTTAAAAATGTAAGTCACTTCTGAGTTACACGGAAAATATTTTAGCCTGTACTAATAGGTCATGATAACGTCATAAAAATTTAAGTTTAAAAGTATAAAATATCGATTTAAATAATTTCAGTTCATTTTCATTCTATAGGTATAATTAGTTAACGGCAAATTGGATTAAGGAAAACGTAACATTTTCTAGTATTTTTCTAAATATATACCGGTATACGTGAGAGGGTTAAAAGGAATCTAATCATCCGAAGGAGCAGACTTATCGGCTGGTGCTATCATGTCACCGCCTTCACCTAATTGACATTTTAGATAATCCACATGACAGCGTCGTATAAATTCAAATGTGATTCCAGCTTACCTACCAAGGCCAGAGTTAACCTCCGCCGCCATATACATATTTTGCTTTGGCGGTAAACACGTAATAGGAGGTCAAATCGCGCGCCCTTATCCCCCAGAAGATGTTAATTATTATAATTTGCCACCCCCTCGCTGTACCTATTTGGAAAAGTCATCTCGCTTCGTTTGCCGTTCCGCTCCTTGATTATTTAATTCAAGCCCTGATAATGAGAGAAACGAACTGAGAAAGATAATTACGACGGAAAATACGGTCTCGTGTTTGCCGAGAACTAATAAGTACAGCATCTAACTTGTTACCGTTGCACAGACTTACTTATTTTGTGTACGAATGTTTTGAAACTCCCCAGTAATTTAGATTTATTTGCCTTCGCGGGTCATTCGAGCGAGAATTTCTAATTTGCTTAATAATTATCTGCGAGTATTAAACTACTTTGCGCTTCAAATTTACACACTATTCTACGCCTTATCGTCAATAAAATAATAAAATCGGGTTTTCTTGTAGATATAACCAATAAACCAAATGCAAAACTCAAGAAATAATTTTAAAAAGTTTAGCATATTTAGTGTTTTTTTTTGTAACACTATATACAGTGTGTTCCAAAACGTACCGGAAATATTTCAAAGATGAATTCCATAACTTATTTAGAGTAGAAAAGTCCATATAAACATATGTCCTAAATGTAACCGTTAACGAGATATTGTTTATTTCATAATTTATGTGGCTAAAATTTTAGTTCAACCGATTTCTGAAATACTGTTCTAGTTGCCATGTCTTTTGTTTGGTAGCATTTGAACACCGTTTTTAACAAATTATTGTTTGTAACTTGTCAGTTTATTACTATGATACTGTAGTTATTTGCTTCTTCTTTGTATCCTTATTCCCATTGTAATTCACAAGTGATTCACAATGCCAATGTTATTTTCCAATGAAGAATATGCAGATATTCATTAATTATGTTTATGGTCCGTGTGATGGAAATGCTTTAGCAGCACAACAAGCATATCGTAGAAGATATCCCAGTGTAGAAGACTGGCTACGCGTGCCGTTTTCTTTAATTCACATCATCAGCTGAGGGAACATGGCACTTTCAATGCAAGACATGCCAAGGAGTTGTCCGGAGACACATAAACGATGATCAACAAGTTCTTGATTTATTAGAACCAGATCCGTCTTTAAGTGTGCGAAGAACAGAATAGAAACCAAGTTTGTAGAATAATAAGAAGTGATCGCTTACATCCATATCATCATCAAAGAGTTCAAGCTATAGGTAATGGTTTTGAAGCTCGTTTAAGATTTTGTAATTGAGTATAAAATAATCAAAACCTACCGCAAATTTTATGGACGAGGAAGCTTCTTTCACACGAGATAGTATCAATAATTATCATAATTTTGGTTAATGAGTTGCAGAAAATTCTCTTTTAAGAAGACACCCGCATTTTCAACATAGATTTAGTGTTAATATGATAGCCGGTATTCTTAATGATCGTCTGATTGGACCATTTGAACTGCCACACCGGCTGAATGGTGTGAATTACGAATATTTTCTAGAAAAAGCGTTACCCTTATTACTGGAAAATGTGCCATTAAATATTACACGTGCAATGTGGTATCAACACGATGGGGCACAAGCATATCAATGTCTCCGTGTTAGAACTTGGTTTCACGCACATTTTCCAGGAAGATGGATTGGAATAGGAGGACCCGCAGTATGGCCGCCGCGTTCGCCGGATCTGACTCCATTAAATTTTTATCATGAACATGAAATAGATTATTTATGCAACTGAAGTGCACACGGTAGGAGATTTACGCCAAAGAACACAGCAGGCTGCCGATATTATTTTAGGAATAATCCAGCAACCATATTAAGAACGCAGCGATTTCGTCTGAGACATGCGGCTTTGTGTATCGAACACAATGGAGATAATTTTAAACATTTCTTCTAAATAAAATAATAAAAATGTATTAAAAAAAGATTTATTTCATAAAATTCCTTAAACTAAAATTTTAGCCACATAAATTATGAAATAGACAATAACTCATTAATAGTTACGATTAGGACACATGTTTATATGGACTTTTCGACTCGGAATTCGGTACGTTTTGGGACACCCTCTATATCATAGGTTCCCAACCTTTTTTGGCCTACCTCCCCCTTTTCGCAAAAAATTACACACCACCCCCTTTTCAGAAAAAAGACACACCGACTCCCGTTCTTGAAATCAATAATGTAACATTGTAACCCATAGTTTTCCAACTTTTTTGGGTCATAGCCCAATTTTTCAAACAGTGATTCGATGGTGCCCCTCTTAGCTGAGGTATACTATACTAAATATTGAAAAACTAGGGCAGATTTTTAAAATTACTTTATTAAAAAATATTAACAATATTGGTGTATTGCCCAAAGTTTGAATAACAAATATATATTATTAAAAAATTAATATAATAACATTAGTGAGAGGGCTGAGCTTGGTGTAATGACACTAACGTTTCGATGTTTGGTGGCGTATTTGTCATCAGCAATCTTAAATTGCCGCGTTCCACTATTGACAATCTGTTTCTTTTCTTTGTTAGTAAATTGCTGACTACCTACGCTAAATCCTCTTTTGGCTAAATATGATGATGGGAATGCAATGAAAAACTTCTTTGATGCAGCCCATAAAGCCGGTTGTAATACTGTAATTTGCCTTTGAAGCCAAAATTCTTGATATCCTTTTTTAATTCTAATTGTAACTCTTCATTGTTTTCGTAATTCTATAAAGTCCTCCTGCAGTCTAATATTTAGTGAACCTGTCAAAACATGCATAGATTCGATATTCTGCACGTGTGTTAATCTTGTCATGACCTGTGTAAACTTGTAAATATAAGCTTTGTTGATCGAGCCGGAACATACACACACACTGTTGTGCTCCGTGTGGTGCACTGCGCATGCTGCGACTCGTTCATGTACAAGTCAAAAAGTTATTACGAATAAAGCTATAATGTACCAATACCTACTTTTAATACGGACTGATCGTACTTAAAAAAACATTTAGAAATACTTGTTGAAACATGCGTTCGATGATTTTTAGTATTAATCAAACTTTTCAGCGCATTCTTACGAGTATTGACCAGGGGGGCGGCGGTTGGTCCTCAAAGCCCCCTACATTTGCTTTGGACCAAAAAAAAAAACCCTTAGATCTCTTCAACGCCAACGGTGGGCGGTACCGACCCCGTTGGGAACCACTGCTCTATATTATTAATTTCTAATAGATATCGAAATACATTTTACAGCGATACCACATGAGTGCTCTTTCTTTAGTAAAATTATCTAAATAGGATCATGTAAATAGTAATTGTTGGTCAAAAATGCATCTCGTTTCTATAACTCCTAGGTAAATTTGCTGTTCTCTTTCCTTAGCAACGTGATGTAACATTTAAGAAAATTTGTATTATATAACATAAATATGCTTAACAGTTTATTATTTGTTTCTTGCCTTATGTCATCGAAATTTATATTGATGAATAAGCAAAAACGGTATTATGAATAATTCCTATAAATTTTATTGTATTTATGTGAACACGTCATTGTCAAAAGCAATACTGCAGCTATCCACATTTTCGATAATGTTTATAGATGAACTTTTGGAGATTATACTCATAATTTTCATTTTTTAGTGTATGCTTGGATATATATTTTATTTTTCAAGATAACTTCTTCTGAATTTTAGTCAAAGCCTTCGAAAATCGCACGTTTCATTTATATTGGAAACGAGTCGTTTCTTTGCACAATATTGATTTGCAGTAAAGGGTCTGCCTTTGCGATTAGTTTATGAGGGCAACTAACATACTACTACTACACCTACCTCCTGGTAATTGTAATTTGTATTACCATATCTAAAATGTTTTTCAGCATTCATCTTTCGGGTATTTCATGGAACATAAGTGGCATTTAATAAAATGAATTAGTTTAATCTAAGTAACTTAAAGATCTCCGAGTACTACTGCCAATAGCTCAGTCTGTTGCTGTGGTAAATGGGTAATTTGGTCAAGTTCCATACCTCATGTGTAATATTTCACACATTAACGTGTAAATTAAATACTAAATTATGGAATTTATTTAATTAGGTATTTTACATAAATTATTATTTACAGAATTATAGAGGCGATAAAATTAGTTTTTTTTTCTCTGGATGCACGCATACCTTGCTTTGAGGTATCGCAATTGCAGCTGCCGGTTTCCTTAATCCGTTACCTTGGCCGGCGCTTTGAGGTATCTCAACTACTTATGGGCGTCTCCTATTGATTGCGCTTTGAGATATACGGCCGCATGACATTTTTGTGCGGCCGGAAGCACAGAAATGGATAATTAAAAAAATGAGCATCTCGATAAAATGAGATATTTTATTTAGATATACAATGTTTGTATTAAATTTATTTCGATTATTAAAATGTAACGTCTCTCTCAACAAGCTACACGTAGCGTAGGTACACCATTATCGTTATGTTTCTGTTGCTCAGAATGGTGTCCTTATTGCACATACTTTGTGGTAGATATTTTATATATTTCTACACATACAAAAGTACAAGTATTTAATAATGAGATTTTTTTCAATGCTTCTTCCAAAGAAGTGTTTTTTGATAACTTTTTCTCATCATCATCATCATCATCATCTGACATGGAGCTGACTCGAGAGTCACTCCTATAAAAAAAATTACAAATTTGCATTTAATATTCAAAATATCACTAGACCCACCACACATAGGGAACACCATAATTCCTTGCCCTTGGTAGAAAGTAGTGCGGCCCGTAATATTTCACAAAACCTGCAACTGCCCTTTCGCTTAAAAGGTTGCTCGGGCCTGAGCTACAGGTTTCTTTAACCCTTTACTTTGCTCAGCGCTTTGAGGTATCTCAGCTGTTTACGGGCCTCTCCAGTTAATTGCACTTTGAGGTATCTCAGCTGCAGCTACATGTTCCCTTAACTCTTTACCTTCCCCAGAGCTTTGAGGTTTCTCAGCAGCAGCTCCTATTGCTTGCGCTTTGAGGTATTTTAGCTGCAACTACAGTTTCCTTTAACCCTTTATCTTGCCCAGCGTTTTATGGTATCACAGCTGCTTGCGGCCCTCTCCATTTGTTGTGCTTTGAGGTACTTCAGCTACAGGTTTCCCCTACTTTACCTTGCCCAGGGATTTTCTCTGATTGCGCTTTGAGGCAACTCAACTGCACCTTCGAGAAACCACTCTATACTTTTGCCTATCTTTCATTCTTTGTTGTTTTAGTTTAACTGGGCAATTATATCTAATTTTGACTATCATTTCAAAAAAGGCGTCTTGTTATTTGAGATCAACACACTACCCCGTCTAAGATTACCTGCAGTTGCCTAACCTAAACATGTAAATACCGAGGGTAGATGCAGTTAGTATTATCTGGAATAAATTTCCTTAACATTATAATTAAAATAAACATCCTTAACAATTTGTTAATAAAATTGTTTTCTGCCTGATGCCCTTGAAAAAAGACATTAAACAGTCAAATACTGCAGTCAATGGCAATATTATTACAATAATAATGGATTACCATAAAGCTAAAATAAAAATAAGTACCTGTTGAAATTGCCTATTATTATTATTAATATATATATAGATTACCATAACAACGTTTATTTAAAATTGAGTATTAATATTAAATTTTATCGTTTAAAAAAGTACAGCCCCTACAATATTTCACTAACAGAAGGTTGCCAATATAACTATCCCCCCAAATTAATTACATGACTAAGGTAAAAAACTTCATAGTTTCAATTTTACAATATTTATTAGGTTTATATACAGTGTGTCAATACCGTCAATACTTTCTATTAAGCAGGTTCATCAGTGACTTCTTCGATTGGCGTACGCTCAGAACACGTGGGAGCAATCAGGATGACTACTGGTTCCAGTAAGACTCGTATCAATTCGAACAGCGTTATTGCTAGCACTACGGTTGTTGTTATCAGAGTAAGCGGCAGCAGCATCAACAGCACTAGCAGCAGCAACAAAATCATTTCTAACCAGTTGTAAATATACAGAATTATAAACCAGAATCTACCATTATATTTTTATCATTCAAACTTCTTCCTAAAGGAAGTGACTTCAAATTTAAGGGCAAATATTGGGACTTATCTATAGCCTGCATTGGTGTTTTCCAGAAGTTATTCCGGTTTATAACTATTAAGGATTTGAAGTTAACATGGCCAAATTTTTTAGTGAACACGCAAAATGACAGATGCACTAATGACATTTCAACCCATGTCAAAAAAAATAATTGGGTTAAGGTTTTATATATAGGGCGAGTTGACTGAAGGACAGATTCGTGCATAATTCCGTTGTTTAGTACATTTGTTACTTGGACAAATTAAAGTAAACTACAGTCGCTATTTCAAGTCTTAAGCATGGGGGGAAAGAATGTATGGAAGCAGCTAAGTTGGCACAGCACTCGCTTTCTGGACAAAACGTAGAATAAGGCTTGGATTCGATTTCCCACAATTACTACAGCAGTTAATAAAAATCTTGTATTGCAAACCACCACACAAAATTCCACAATTCGGTTGACAACCGTGAAGTCTTAATACCAAAAACCTTCTCTGAAATTTCGACTGGACGTTGTCCTTGTTTTCACCTTAACGCTAAGGAGAAGCACGTGGCAAAGTAAAGACCGGTGTCCAATAGCGGGACGAAAAGACTGCTAACGAATAAGTTAGCGTGAGACAATTATTTTCTATAAAAAGCAGTGTTTTATAAATACTTAAAAAAACATGTTTTAAAGATATCATAGGAAAGTTTCTGATCATTTGAAAACTTAGTAACACTGTAATATTTGTACAAAACTACAAAACACATATAACACTATAACTCCTAAATGTGCTGATTCATAAAGATTTTAAAAAATAAAGAAAACTTTTAACATGAGATGATTAAAATAATGGTGAAGCTCTACACCCCATGAAACAGTTTGGCCTGCAAGGCGGAAGGTTAGAGCTCCCGTATTCTTGCTCTCACGGCATGCCAAATTAATGACACTTTGTGGTGTGGTGGGCATCATGCATTAGGCAACCGCATTCTTACCCTTTGTTCATTCGAACACAAGTATTTAAAGCCACTGAATAGGTCGCCTGTCAGGCGGAATCGGAGCCTAGTGCTCTAAACACTGGGCCATTGGCGCTACATGCGCAGATTATTAGTATAAAACTGGAAAATGATTAGTGAATTTTAACAGCTAAAAAATTAAAGTGTAACGTTTAACCTCTTCAGTATCAGTACTATTCAAAAAGCATTTACTTTCCAAATTTTCTAAAGATATGATATAATATGATATGATGAAGATATCGTAGCCACGCTAAATGATTAGACAACTTAAAGAATGTCGTTTCATATTTAAGCAACCGGAAACCTGCGGAGCCTGACGAAATATACAATGAACTGCTTAAATATGGTGGAGACATATTAAAAACCTGTATATTAGACTTATTTAATAAAGTCATGAGAGAAAGTAAAGTTTCTAAAAATTGAAAAAAAAACAGCTTAACCATACTTATATACAAGAAGGGAGAACAGAATAATGTAGACAACTACGAAGGTATCACTTCGATGAAGGCATAAGATAGAATAAATATTACAGAGGAACAGCAGGGTTTTAAGAGAAACAAGAGCACCATCTATGCGATTTTCAAAAAGGCCTTTGACCGGGTACAGAAAGATGACATTCTAAATATTCTGAAAGAAAGTATTATCTCGACCAGAATTATAGAAATAACCGATGACATCAACACAGATAGCACCACAAAAGTGATAACTTCCAGTGGGACAACTCAGTATGCATCTAAAAAAAAAGTATATGACAAGATGATTGTCGAAGCCCCTTCCTTGTCAGTATACTAATAAACAAATTAATAGAGGCAGTAAGACACAAAAACGGCTACAAGATGAATAGCAACAATATAAATATTATATATTTTGCTGACCATGCAGTTCCGCTAGCAAACAACGAAAACAACCTCCAACAGATACCGCGTCAATTTAATATAACAGGGAAAAGTATAACATGGAAATATCCCTCGAAAAAGCCAAAACAAAGGCAATAGTAAGAATTCAATAAAATTAGATGCAAATTGGAAATAGACGGTGCCATAGTGAAACAGATCATGTCCTTCAAATACCTAGGCACGGAGATAACAAGCCGCGGAGACCCAAATAAAGAAGTCCAACAAACAAGCAACAAAAGCAGCGCAAGTATCAGGATATCTGAGAAGCACTATCTGGCGGAATAAGTACATGAGGACTTCAAAAACAATCTATAAAGTGATGGTACCCCAAACCTGCGCAGCCGAAACCCAAGCGGAGACAGCTAAAACGAAGCAAAATGTCAGGACTTTGAGATGAAAGTCCTAAGGGCCATCTCAGGGGTAATACTCCGAGACAGACAAAGAAGTCACGAATGAGAAGAAATGGTGATATTCGAGACATGGTGAAATGGTCTAAGATCAGAAGAAATGAATGAAATGACCACTTGGAGAGGATGGGAGAACAACGACTTGCCCACATTTCGAAACTGGACGACCATCAAAGAAGAGACCACCAAGATGACAGCCAAAGAGATGGACCCAGAGTTGAAAATCATCGTCAACAATAATAGGCCGAGCAGCAAAAGGAATCTCCTAAGTAAAAATGAAAGAAGATGAAGAAGCAGTGTTATATAACATCCCAAATAAGGTGGTTCTTCGGATCGCTTGAAAAATTTTTGGATAATTTCAAAATTTAATTGGTGACACGGTAATATTTACAAAAAAAAAACCAAAAACACTATACTATCTAATTTTTCTTTATTTAGTAAGGTTATGATCATTCGGTAAAAGTGTTTTACATTCGTATTTCTTTCTTATCGGCCAAAATCAATATTTATGTCAATCTAGAACGTTCTGTGATTAATTTCTAATATCTTTGTGTCGCTTTAACAGATAAATTGTAAAGAAATAACTTATTCATTTACAAATTATGTTTAATTATTTGCTTGACCGACTCCGACGAAAAATTATAAACTCAAAGGTAATTCAAACCTTTACAGTATTTCCCATATTTTCAAATAAACCTTGTACATCTTCAAAAAAGAATTTAGGTTGTGGTATTCATACAAAACTAAAAGATCTCGCTACAATTTCTAAGGGATTTATTATCTGCAAGCTTTTCAAGAACATCCTCTACAATAGTCTACTGGATCAACATGGATTAGTAGGTAAATCAGGATGAAAATTCAAGTAAGGCAAGTTGTTCAACGGAGACCATAAATGCAAATTTTGCAACAAGGAACTAGAAATACCAATGCATATTTTGTGCAGCTGCATTGAGTTGGCAAGAAAATAGCTACATATTCGAACTCCCTTAAATAGAACCAAATGACTTCAGCACTCTCACAGTAATAAGAGACGTGTATCTCCTGCTATAACGAACTAAGATCACTGACTGGATATGATAAATAATCAGGGTGAGCATAATAAACCATTTAGGCTGCAGAACAGAGGTAGATGCACCTAGAGGAAAAAAACAATAAATACTCCACCGAAATTCCTTTAATCAGTTCATAATTTCTATTTTACAATATTTTTTAGGTATATACAAAGTACGTTAACACCATATTGTATTAATCAGGTTCATCATCGAGTTCTTCGATTAGCACACCCTCAGAATATTCGGGTGCAATCAGGATGACTATCGGTTCCAGCAGAACTTGTATCAATTCCATTATCAGAGTTACTCCCAGTACCAAGATTGTTGTTATCAACATAATCGGAATGAGCATCAACAGCTCTAGCAGGATCAGCAGAATCATTGCTAATCAGTTCAACCATTACGACTGTTAGCACCATGAAAGATATTAAGTAAATAGTTTTGTATATGCAAAATTTTAACCCAGATTCTAACATTGTATATTTATATAATTCAAACCTCGATAGATAGGGAGTGACTTTGAATTTAGGTGCAAAATTGGGATTCATCTATAATTTACATTGTTTATTTCAAAACATTATTCAGCTTATAATTATTAGGGATTTGAAGTTAACATGGCGAGATTTTTTAATGAACACGAAAAATGACAAGTTCTCTAATGACACTTCGCCCATTTCAACCCTTGTCAAAAATTATATATAGGGTGAGTTAACTAAAACGGAAACGGTGCTTATTCCGTTGTTTAGCACATTAAGAATTTGATATTTGGACAAATTAAAGTAAGTTACAGTCGCTACATGTAAACGTATTAAAACTTTCACAAAGTTTGAAACATAAACAGAGAAGAATTTAGAAATCCGTAGAGGAATTTTCTCTGAATGTGAGTTTTTATCGTAACAATTTATAAAAACAAAGAAAACTTGTTGGAAGATATGGTAATTGGCACGAAGTATATAATTCGCTTTCCCACACATCAAAAAAGAAGTTAATTTTCAAGCTTGTGCTTTCTGGCATTTACACTCGGTCACAATATACACATTTATAGTGGTACATATAAATTTTCTACTCTAAAGTTATAGCAATAACAACATATACAGAGTATCCCGTAAAGAACACAATGCTTCTTAAGTTTGGCTGCCTATGGTGGAAATATACCTATTCATCCTCGGATTGAACCTATTAAAAAGAGTCTTCCTAAGACTATATGGGAATCTAGAAACCTAGTTTTTCTATAACTTAACAGTTAACCCCCATTGAAATAACTTATAATACAACACTATTTCTTGATGATATTTTGTGTTAAACACTTTGGGAAGAGCATATTTGCTTTACGCAGGGTGGACCAGCTAAGTTATACAGAAGTGCAGAGGGATCGTCAAGAAAATTCGTTATATACATATAGAACAGCAAAATTTTTAAGATTTCATCTAACAGCTCCAACTTTTCGCATACATTTAAACGCTTTGTTTAGCCATTTTATGATTTTAGTGATATGAGTATACTACGCAAAAATGCAAATGCAACGGTAAACTAAATTTGTGTACTTGTATGTACAAGTTTAAATACAAATCTGGGTATATTGATTAATGAATAGGAAGAGCACAAAGGTTTGGAAATCCCCAATGACGTTGGTAAAGTAAGTTTCAAATTCTAAGAAAAGCACAATATACCTGATGAAATATTCCATGCAACTTTATTACTTCTAATGGGAAAAATAACCAGTCTTAAAACTTTTGGGACAGAAAATATCAGTTAAATAGAAATTTTAAGTTCGATCTAAGTGGCCAAAATAACGTTAAAGGTGCTCTCACTGTCAAGATCCTTGAAAAAACTCGTTACATGCATAAATTCACTCTAGATTCTAAAGGGTGAGTCTGTTAAGACGAATCAACTTGATATCTCGCTCACTTGAAATATTAGAAAAATTATATTTGAACAGATAATAGGTAGTGCCCTTTATGCATAGGCACTGTCAAAAATATCTGTTGTTATTATTATCTCTTCAAAAATTAAAAATTGAGTGGTGTGTATTACTTAGAATATTGTTCTCTATGCATTGCATTAAATGAGTGCGGTATTAACGTTAAATACCGCGCAAGCAATAAAAACCCAAAGTCAAAGACACCCTTGGAATTTTAAAATCTTGTCTTAGCTTAATCTGCAATTATAAATATGTAAACATTATAAACATTTTTAATAGATGATAGTTTACATTTCAAATTTTATTAGGTTATTTACTTAATTATTTAATAGAAATTTAAAATTAACACTTTAATTTGCCATTGTTTGTGTATACTTTTAGCTAGGTAACATTGCCGTCTCAAGTGTTCTATGGTCCCTGTTGTCGAAGTATTGAGGTTATGCAGTTATGGGCTATGTAAATAAACGTTTATTTGAAATATATTTGTTGCATACACATTTACAGAACAGAGTAAATAAAGGGCTTTGCAGAAAATGGTAAAAATTTTGACCATTGCCTTCTATACATAAATGCACTCTTCTCTTAAGATTTTCAAACACATTCACCAGAGTATCAGAGATAAGTTCTTCTAACTTTTGTGAAACAGCATTCTGTAAATCTTCTAGATTCTGTGGTCTATTACCAAACATATTGTTTTTTAGATAAGAGAATAGAAAGAAGTCCAGAATTGTAAGATCGTATGACCTTGGTGGAAATATATGTCTACTAATTAACCTATCATCATACAATTCCTGTAAAAATTGTATGATACCACTACGTGCTTTGGCATTGTTCTGCTGGAAGTAACGATTTCTAATTTAATCATCGTGAAAAAGGGGGTTAAGATATTCTGAAGGTAATAATCGGCAGATATATTATCTGCAAAAAACTAGAAAACTGTTCGTTTTCTTGAAACAGCGATCCATAAACCGATCTTTTGTGAATGTAACGGTGTTTCATCAAACATATGGGATTATCTGTTGCCCATATTCTCAGATTTTGGCTGTTAAAATACCCATTGAAGTGAAAACAGGCTTAATCGCTGAACCAAGTAAGATCCAATGTGTTATTATTATTTATGTTGTTTACGAACCAGTGACAATAATTTCTTCTAGGTTAGAAATCACGCCGTAAAAGTTAATGAACCATTTGCATTTTGTATGGAAACATGCTCAGAACTTTTTTTTAATCGTCGATAAGTATGACAAATCTATTTGTTGACTTGGTTTTCTAATCGGCTTAGAAAGAGTTGCTTCCAGTATATCCCTAAGAGTATCAATAACTTCTACAGTTCTTTTCACAGGTATTCCTGATTCCTGTTTCTTTCAACGCTTCCATTTTCTCTAAAATTATTCACAATAATCTTGGCAGTTTGATAGAAATTGTTATAAATGAAGTTTGCAGCCTCATTTGGATAACGCTGTTGAAATTCTGTGAAACAGGTTTGAAATGAATATTGCCATTCATCATTTTCATTCTTCGTACCATTCTGAAAATAAGATTCGTATATGAAAATCTTATGTTCCACTGTTTATTATTATTAAACAATTAATTAAATAAGTAACCTAATAAAATTTGAAACGTAACCTGTCAATTATTAATGTATAACAGTTAAAAATATTTATAATGTTTACATCTTCATAATTACTGATTAATCTAAGAGAAAATTTTAAAATTTCAAGGGTTTTTTTGACTTGGGCTTTTATTGTTGCCACTGCATATAATAAAACAAAATACATCTATCCGAATATCTCATACCGCAAACAGCGTTTCGCTGATGCGGTCTGTCCAGATATTTGTAAATGCAGCATTTTGCAGGTACATCTTAGTCAAACTTAGTGCCAACTGTTGTCGATTACAGTCATTATGGTGTTAATTTGTTTAGTTTAAATTAATTTATAATTTAATTAAATAATCTAATTCTCGGAGTGTCACTAATATAAGTAAAAATGACATTGCAGAACGCGTATACAAATTGTCTGATGTTAGAACCGTTAGGATCTCATGCGATAATCCCTGTTACGATTCCCGGCCGGGGACAATTTTTTTTTAATTTTTAATAATTATTCTTCACTTCTTTTAATGTTCCCATTCGTTTTCACTTAATATTGATTATATTAAATTTATCTTAGCTGTTGCCAAATGTTCGTTAAACCCTACTGATAGTAATAGTTCCTATTAACAAAGAAAATAGAAACCAGATTAGAAGAGCAATTGATACTACCCGTAATACACAAAAAACACAACTAAAATCATCAAAATTTTTAAAAAATTGCACCCGGCCGGGAATCGAAGCCGGGATTACCGCGTGTGATCTTAGCGGTTCTAACATTATTATGTGTCTGGGAAAACAACATCAGCGAAACTCTGTTTGCCCGTATGTGATTTCCAGGTATATGTATTTTTGTTTTATTTTACATTTTACGCGTTAGTGCCGCACTAACTAACGGACAAAATTCTACTATCAATTAGTCTGTCCAAAATAAATTTTCGAACGCAAGATATTAAGGCGATTCGTCTTAGCAGACTTACTCTGTATAGAAATTCAAATAGCGAAGTTCGACAGTATATTTAATACGAATTGAGCGGCAAAACCTTCGGGAGAGTTGTTGATTCTGTTTACGATTCATCCGCTAATAAGGCAGTGTCTTGCTTAAAGTCTTAAAATTTCCAAAGAATTTCTTGAAAATTGTCTTCTAATTTGCTAAAATAAGTAAAATTTCATATGGAACAAAATATCAGATAGATTTCATAATGTTGAAAGTTTTTTTGGAAATCTCTTAATATTTCATTACATAGGGATGTATTTTAATTTATTCTAATATTAAACTTCTAATGTTGAGCAGTAAGCATTAGAAAATTTAAGTCCACCATTTATGTATTTCACACATATTCCTCAACAAACCCTGCAATCGCCCTTTTCAACAAAACCTGGAGCACAGCATAAGTCAGTGCAATATGTAAGTGCCCATTTAGCGTGTACAACAGAATCCCTTAATTCTTGTTTAATAACAATGCATGTAATAGATTCAGGTTCCGTGGGCCAGATCTAATTCGAACCTTAGAAAGCGCCTGCAAATATGGACACACATAATGTGATTGTGGTTAATCGCATAACGGAAATCGGCAATGCACCCAATGTGAAAATGCATCGGCAGTAGTAATAATGTCGCGCGGTCGGTAGCTCCCTTATTATCGCCCAGGTCCGCACTAGCCCTTCGCCACAGGGCGTCATTACTTATCCTAAACTGACTCTTTTTAGCCTCACCGCTCAACCAACACTAATGCCCTTTTATTGTGCCAGCCTCTGGATTCTGTACTATCGCCGCATTGTCACATCTTCGCTTCGGAAATGGGACTTCATAGAGCACAATATTCCACTTCAACACACTATAATAAAGTGTAGAACAGAAAACAATCAATTTCGAGAGAGACATATTATGGTAATTATGATTTGCAACATTTGTATTCAAAGAAACGAACGCTTTCAATTATACCAAACAGAATACGTACGTTAATTTTACTTATCATGGAGACATTAAAACTTAAGATATATTGAGATAGTTTAATTATAAACAATTAGATGAACGGACATAGACAGAGAGAGAAACAGAAACATATAACATCAAAAACTGCACTGCCTATTTGTTATAAGCTTAAAATTTAAAACTAATTTCCTTGTCACAAAATACTATAACAATCTTATTGGCTTTAAAAAAAGGTGAATAGAAATAATATGAAATATTTTTTTGGCGTTGAAGATATCTACCAATCGGATTATTTTAGATTAAAGTTAACTTGGTTTAAAATAAGTTAACTTAAATATAGGTTAGCCTAAGCTGCAATTAGATTAAAGTGAGGTTAGGTCAAGACAATACTTTTCTAACAAACTGAAATTTAGTAAAAATAAACACTGACAGGTGAGGACTGAAATTAAAAATAAAAAAAATCTCCTTACCATGGACGAAATAGTTTCAGAAACCCTCACTGTGCGTTTGTTTGGAGTATGGTCCATTGAGTAAATGTATAATTATTTAATTATTCTTTATTGTAGTAGAATACATCTTCCTGATTTCTATAAATTAAACTTTGAAAGATATTATAAGGCAGTTGTGGGCTAGAGGTCAGCGCGTTACACTTCTGGGCGGAAGGTCTGGGGTTCAATTCCCAGTACCGGAACATCGAATTTTTAACGACCGTTTGCTCTCACAAGGCAATAGCAAACCAGCGTGGTATTATGCCTTGTAAAACTTTCCTGGAGTAGAAGTGCTTACACTGCCCTTGGTTCGGAGCCCACGTTAAACTGTAGGTCCCCCATGTTTGTGCTACGTTAAAACGCACAACACAAACAAAGAAGAGAGATCGCTAAGCACACAAAGTACTCAAAGAAGAAACAATATTGATATTTTCTTCGATTCTTCGAAGCGTATTGGTGCATTACAATGTACATAACTTATAACCTCGATGTTACTTCTTTTCATCTAGCCATAATGATCACCACATCCTCTAAGTCTAAACAAATAAAAATTGCTATTTTAGCAAGACCCGAAAGGCCCTTATTTGGATTATAATTAAAAAATTTATGCAATTCATACGACAGTTGGTTTGAATAAAGTTAAGTTAGATTAAAGTTAAGTCACATTAAAGTTAGGTTAGACTAAAGGTAGGTTAGATTAAAGTAAGGCTGCCGGCCTGGTGGTCTAGTGGTTAGCGCGTTTGCCTTTGGATCCGAGGGACGCGGGTTCAAACCTGGCTGAGGTCGGCGAGATTTTTCTAGCGGGGAAAAATCTGAAAATGCGCCTTCTGTCGGATAAGAAGTAAAGCCGTAGGTCCCGTGCCACTGCGATGTGTGACACGTTAAAAATCACTACTGGAATTGGAATTACCCCAGATAGTAGGCAAAATTCTTAGTTAGGGTGTACAATGGGCCAAATGTGGCCTAAGTGCATAGAGATGCTTGGAAAACCGCGTCCTAGATCTCGCTCTTTCAAAGCAAGCAAGCAAGCAAGGCTACAATAATATTATGGTACAGTTAAAACAATTTAACGCAAATGCGGGTATTTTATAGAGTTTAAATTTAAATTTGAATTAGAGTTAAATTAATCTGAGACAAGCTTAAGTTAGATTAGATTATAGCAGTTGAAATTAAATTAACCTAGGTTAAACACGGTTTAGGTTAGGTTGAATTTAAGTAAATATTGAAATTGAAGTCAAAATAAAACCATAATACTAAAATTAACGTTAGGTTATTTTCAATCATGTTACAGCTGTAATGATTTTCATTAAAGATACTTTGGGCTAAGCTGGGTTAAATTAGAAGTTAAAATAGATTAAAGTTAGGTAGAAGTATAGAATAATGGCAATTACAGTTACAGTTCATTTACATTAAATCACTATATTAAATTTAGAATCGTTCGGGTAAAAGTTGATTTGGATTAGATTAGAATACAACAAAGTGAAGTGAAAGTAAAATAAAAAGTGTTTATGTTAATCCCAGGTTGATTTAAATTCGAATACAATGAAGTAAAATTCGGGTAATATTAAAGTTCTTAAGTTAATGTTAGGTTGGGTTAAATCAGTTACAATAGTTACCTTAAAACTGGTTTAGGTTGGCTAGATTAAATTAAAAACTAAGTTACAATTCGATTAGGGTAAAGTGAAAATAGTTCAATTTAAAGTTAAGTTTAATTAGGTCCTTCAGTTAAAGTTATATTCAAGTTAAAAGTTAAATTCGATTCGATTAGATTATATTAAATCATAACTAGCTTACGTTGTAACAATTCAAGTTAACGTTAGATTGGATTCAATCAGCTTTAAGTTGATGCCGCTTAGGGTGCAGTATGGTGTTGGGGATAGATTAAGTTAAATTAGAGGTTACAATAGATTAAAGATACGTTAGGATAATAACAGTATGGTTTAATTAAAGTAATAATATTATGTTTATTAATTAATTAAGATAAGTTTAGCTGGTTTACTCGGAGTAAATATAACACAATTTATATTAAAGTTAAGTTGACTTACTATATTGACGTTTACTTGGGTTATAGCAAAGAAAGTTTGAATTAATGTTGAGTTGAGTAATCAGCTTAAACTTGGAACAGCTTAGGGTAAACATTTTTTGAGATTAGGTTAGATGTCCTTTTGCAGTGAACTTTCAGCTTCTTTCTAGTAGCTTTCTGTTTGTATCTATAAGAAGTAAAGCCGTAGGTCCCGTGCCACTGCGATGTGTGACACGTTAAAAATCACTACTGGAGTTGGAAGTATCCCAGATAGACAAAATTCTTAGTTAGGGTGTACAATGGGCCAAATGTGGCCTAAGTGCATAGAGATACTTGGAAAACCGCGTCCTAGATCTCGCTCTTTCAAATCATCATCATCATCATTTATATTGAAGAACAACTGTCATTTTGACAATTTTAAGTTGTCACAAAATTCTTGTCATGCTATCTATACATACATTGATATTCTCTGTACAAAAATGTTTATTATTAAAACCTGTATGTTCTTACTATCATGACATATTTTTGTGTATTAGTTTAAATATGATTTTAGTTAATGATTTAAAAACCATGCTGAACTGTCACCATGGGTTATCTAACGACACTGTTCGAAGTAGCTGCAAATCTGGTGGTAATGCTCATACTATTTCCGCTCGTGGTAGTATTCTCTACAATGATAGTAGCATTAATGCTGTTGATAGAACTGATAGTTATTTTAATATCACCATTTTAAATTCTTTTAAACTGAAAGGCGTCGTATAATTTGAAATACGTAATTAAGATTTTGAAATACCTAGAATTGTAGATGATTTGATGTAACGGTTTAAACATATTTTAAAGTAATTCTAATTTCTAAGATAAACAGTTTGTATTATCCTGTATTATAAATCAAGAATCATTTTGAATGCGTTTATTATAACAATTACATTTTTGTAGCTGGCGAAACTTCACAATTTTCACAAGAATTTTCACCAGAATTTTTACAAGAATTTTGTAGCGATTCTATTTGTAACGTTGCTGGGTTATCACATTTGCAACCTACCACAATACTCACTATTTTTAGAAAAACAAACATAACTGAGACTATCAGTTTCATTGCAATCGCCACAGGTAACAAAACTATAACCGACACCGCCCATGTTAATCCATCTAACACCAACGATACCACATCTATCACCACTAGAGATGCCAAAATTGGCAACACTAACAGAGCAGAAACTATCGCTGTAGCTATCCTCAGCACCACTTCGATTGCTCCGACTATTACCAACGTCGTCAGAATGAAAATGATTTGGTACAAGCCTTGGTAAGTGCTTAATATGCAAGTTTTTAGCATTTTGAAAAGAGTTGAGGTTATGGATAAATGAGAGAATCACACTTTGAACGTTCACCTAAAATGTTGGACTTTAAACACGTTCTTTGCACGAAATTTTACGCTACAAATAATTTATCTGACTACTGTCACAGTGGCAAAGCTTATTGACAATAATCCACAGAACATGCGATGCGAAAATAGATACGTAACACTAACAGCGACCTTCTGTCTAATAAGAAGTAAAGCCGTAGGTCCCGTGCCACTGCGATGTGTGACACGTTAAAAATCACTACTGGAGTTGGAATTACCCCAGATAGGCAAAATTCTTAGTTAGGGTGTACATTGGGCCAAATGTGGCCTAAGTGCATAGAGATGCTTGGAAAACCGCGTCCTAGATCTCGCTCTTTCAAAGCAAGCAAGCATGGAAGCAACAGCGACCTCGGTGGTCTAGTGGTTAGCGCATTTGCCTTTAGAACCAAGGGACGCGGGATCGAACCTGGCCGAGGTCGGTGTGATTTTTGTAGAGGGGAAAAATCTGAAAGTGCGGCTTCTGTCGGATACGAAGTAAAACCGTAAGTCCCGTGCCACTGCGATGTGTGACACGTTAAAAATCACTACTTGAGTTGGAATTACCCCAGATAGACAAAATTCTTAGTTAGGGTATAGAATAAGCCAATGATGGCTGCAGTGCTTAGAGATGCTTGAAAAACCGCGTCCTAGATCTCGCTCTTTCAAATCAACAATAATCTACAGCACCAAATGTTAAAAAATCAAAACTGTGGATGGCTTAATGGTGTTCAAAGTATTCCTATAGTATGATAATAATAACAGCTTCCATTTATAGCGTTGCGATCTCTTTAGGAGAGTAGCAGGTATAACTGCTACTTTTTGCTAGAAACGATCGGCATTATGCGGAAGGTAGTATGGGCAGCACTACGCTTCAGTCGTCTATTATTACCCCAGGATGTTACCCGTAGGTACTCATTTAAGGCTGGGCCGATCTAGCAACTGGATGCTCTTTGAAAAAACCACTTAAATATTACGGAGGTTCCCAGCACTCAAACTCGGGACATCTTGCGTCACAACCTGCGGATGTAGCAACTAGGCAAGGGGGTCGCCCTGTAGTTTGAGGCCCAAAGTAAATTAAACGTGTTTATCCACGACTGCTAAATAATACTCATGAACATGCAATTTTCTATAAGTAATATGTATCATTGTTCACAGGTGTTCAGTTATAACCTCTTACTCAATACTGTACAACCAGTTAAAAAATAGAATGTCCATTACTCCGTACCTTGATAATCAATCGAGTGACAATGAAAATATATACACTTAGCAAAATTATATCTGTCATAAATTTTGAAATTTGACAATACTAATTCACAATTTTTATAAAAATTTTTCTTCTTCTTCGGATATTACCCCTCGGGTTTTGCCGTCTTTTGTTTCCATAGCTCTATCTTGTCAATCTTTCTCTTTGAAATCTCTCTCCTCCGTTGTCATTTTTATGTATGACTCCTATCCCAGCGCTGGTCCATACCATTGGAGAGTATGGACATCTTCGACGAATGCTAGATGACAGATAGCCGAAGGAACTGACGAAATGGTATTCGAGGGGAAAAAAGAGAAGAGGTAGACCAGCGCTGGGATGGGAGTTATACATAAAAATGACAATGGACAATTTTCTAAGTTTCTCGTTATTGAACTAGTTACTCCCATTGTTCTCCAGATTTCGTCAGTCCTTATCCTATATCTTCTTGTGACACGTGGACGCCTTCTCATGTAGTCTAATTCTACTGTTCTGTTTCATTCCCAACTGGTGTAGCCGCGTAGCAGCTCCATATAGTACAATATTTTCTACTATGCTGTGAAAAAGTCGTTTCTTGGATTCTTGGCTGAGATTTTCTCCCCATAACAAGCCTTGTAAAGCTTTTGTCGCTCTTTTCCCCATAGCTACTCTTATATATACAGGGTGATTCAGCAGGAATCTGCCAAACTTTAACAGTATGTTCCTCCAACGATTTTAAACAAAAAAAGTTATATGAACATAGGGCCGATTCGAAAAATTAAAGAAGTTCTAGCCTAGCAAAAGAAATTGCATAGCTGTTATAAATATCCTCCGCGCAGTTTATCTAGTCGGCTATGGCATAATTTGTGTGCGTTTTTGTTTAGTAAACAACTTGAATTATCTGTCACCTAGTAAGTCTTACGCGTGTAGTTTATAATTAATAATGCCAGTTCGGTTTTCCAACGAAGAATATGCCGATATGCATTTCATCTACGGCTTTTGTAATGGTAATGCCCGAGCTGCTGTGGAGGAATACCGCCGACGTTTTCCAAATCGTCAAGTTTTCATCGATACGCATAGGCGACTGCGAGAAACTGGATCCTTTGAATTAAAAACGGAACTAGAACCTTTTCGACAAGTTCAAAATAACATAAGTCAAATGATTGAACGCAGTCCTCAACTAAGTACACGAAGAGTATCGACACGTGTTGGAGTGTCGCAGGCAACGGTATGGAGAACATTGCATGCTGACAAGTTGTATCCTTACCACCTATTAAAAGTGCAGCACCTTCAACCGCAAGATTTTAATCAAAGGTTAAATTTTTGCCACTGGATCACTGCAAACCCGGACCTTTGTGGAAACACATTATTTACCGACGAAGCTATTTTCACTCGTAATGGGATCAATAATACCAGAAATTCCCATGTATGGGCTCGTGAGAATCCTCGTGCAACTGTCGAGAGCCACTTTCAGCAGAGGTTTTCAGCAAATGTGTGGTGTGGAATGATTGGGGACCATCTAATAGGACCCTACGTTTTCGATGAACGCCTCACAGGAGTTATTTATCGTGAGTTTTTAGAATATGAGCTACCTCTACTTTTAGAAGACGTTCCATTATTAATTCGAGCCAGAATGTTTATGCAATTAGATGGAGCTCCTCCTCATTACCACCATTATGTATTGGATTATCTCAATGCCAACTACCGTGATCGTTGGATTAGTCGAGGAAGTCCACATGCGTGGCCAGCACGGTCCCCAGACTTAAATCCACTAGATTATTACCTCTGGGGGCATTTAAAGCAGCTGGTCTATGCGGAAAGAATTAACAATCGGGAAGAACTCATTCAAAGAATTTTTAATGCTGCCGCTTACATCCGGGATAGACCTCAAATACTGCGAAATGCGACTAATTCTCTAGTACGACGAGCTCAACGGTGCATTGAAAACGAAGGTGGCCATTTTGAACAGTTAATGCAGTTTTAATAAAGTTATCGCACTAAAATTGTTATTATGTTTTAGTAAAAAAAAAAAAAAAAAAAAAAAAAAAAAAAAAAAACTAAAACAAAACATAAAAAAAAAAAAAAAAAATAAACACAACTAGCAAAGACCACCCCCCACACACCATAAAAAAATAAAACAAAAAAACGATTATTTTCTACATCTATGAATTTTTCATTAGTAGGCTAGAACTTCTTTATTTTTTCGAATCGGCCCTATGTTCATATACCTTTTTTTGTTTAAAATCGTTGGAGGAACATCCTGTTAAAGTTTGGCAGATTCCTCCTGAATCACCCTGTATATCGTTTTCACATGTACCTGTTGAACTGATAGTTGTTCCCAGATATTTAAATGTATTACACGTTTTAATATCCTGGTCGTCCACTCTTATATTTTGTGCATTTCTTCCTATACATGTACCATATGTACAAAAAAATTTTAGATAAAGGGTGGCTTTGTATGTCAGAACGTATGTCGCACTTTGAAACTGCTTTTAAATTGAGGGGATCGAGGGTTTATTTTCAAGTACATATTACAATAAATGTTCAAAATGTCCACCGTTTTCATCCAAGCATAAATTTACACGCCTTTTCATGTTATCAAATGCGTTTTGGAGCATAACGGGTGTGATATTGGCACATTCTTCAACTATTCGGTTGCGCAACTCAAAAAGTGTGTGAACTGGAATTTTAAAAATTGTGTTTTTCAAATGCGGAAAAACAAAGTAATCAAGAATAGTCAAATCTGGTGATCTCGGCGGAAATTCTGGTTCACAACGTAAACTGATCAGGCGATCGTCGAAAAACTGACGCAAATAAGCAATGGATTGTGGAGTGAACCATTGGCAATACAACACGCTCCTGTTATTATCACCCGGTAACAATTCATGAGTTGTCTGCATCTTGTAAGGAAATAGACCAATGTCTCTTCTCAAAATTGTTCTACAGGTACCTACAGATACAGGAACTTGTTGTACGAGTCGGCGCAATGATGTTGTAGGTGCTTCATTCATAATCTCTTGAACATTTTGAATGGTCTCCTCTGTACGGACTGTTAGCCTTCCACTTCCGCTCTTCCGTGTTACCCTTCCTGTTTCTCTAAATAACCGCACACAATTTCGTACCACATTAAAAAAGTCGGCCTCCAGAAACACAAAATCAGGAAACTGTTGTCGAAATTCAACCATACAAGGGCGGGGCGGGTACTGTAAATCCATTCCCCATTTTCAAGATTTCCATTGCGAAAATAAGATTCAACGATGAATCGCTTATGTATTTCTGTAAACCCCATTATTAAATTAAATCTGATTAAAACTGACATTTAATTGTCATAAAATCATCAAAGACCGACCGACGTATTGAAGTACAAAGCCACCCTTTATCTAAAATTTATTTGTACATATGGTATATTCGATTTGCTAAAATTAATTTGAAGGCCCCATTCTTCAAATTCTTCTTTTAGTTTTCTGGGTATGTATTCCATGTCTTCCTCATCTTGTGCTAATCGTCGGCGAACAGTAAAGAGTGAAATGTGATTGTGTCGTCTATTTTAATTCCCATTCCTGCACATTTGCAATACCATATTTCTAGTGCTTATTCAAAATATTGTTGTTTAATTAATAATATGTTAATTCTTCTCATAGTTTGCCATAGTTTACCTCTGGGCACGCTATCATAGGCCTTTTCGAGGTCTATAAAGGATATATGTGTATCTATTTGTTTTTCCTTGTTTTTTGAGCTACCTAACGCAGTGGATGTTGTGAACATGATCGTTCTACCCTGAAACCACTTTGTTCTTCACCAAACTAAATATTTCCTTCTTTTATTTTACTTTCTATAATTCTCGAGAATATCCTAGCCGTGGACGGTATGACACTAATTTCTCTATAGTTCGTTCATAGCATTTTATCTCCTTTTTTGTAATTTGAGGTAATGAATGATTGATTCCATTCCTGCGTAATGTCGTTTCCTTTTTCTATCTTAGTGAATATCTTGTTCAAGTATTGTATAATTTTCTTTTCTCCATATTTAAGGAGTTCCATTCTTATGTTTCCAGGTCCTGGTAATTTATTGATCTTTGCTTTTCTGGACGCTTTATGTATGTCTTCTTCTGCGATTTCTGCTGTTGATTCTTCGTCTTCCATTATATCTTCTGTGTTCTTATATTTATCTCTGTGTTCTTGTAATAAATTAGAGTAATGCGTTATCTACTGCTTTGGCTTTATGATTTGATTTATTCCTCTAGTATTGTTATTATTTCTAATTTTTTTATTATTTTCCAAGCCTCTGATGATTTATTATATGCTAATGTGTTCTCGATACCTGTACAAAGTCTATTCCAATATTGCTCTTTCTCTTCTTTCACTCGTCTTCTTAGGCTTACATATTCTTCTCTTAGTTCCAGTTTCCCCTCTGATAACCACTTCATATATGCTTTTTTCTTTTCTTATATCCAAACTTCCAAATCTTCTGAAAATGTTTACACATATTTGGTCTCTATTTTTTCTTCGCCGAGGGCTTCTTTAGCTGCGTCATGTACTGCCTCTTTCGGATGTCGGTACATTTCGTCTTTGTGTTTAATTTATTTTCTATTCTGTTTTGATATAGGGTTTTTATGCCGTATTGTTTCAGTAGGTCTGTTTTGAATATGGGTTCTCTTAGATTTTCCATTTCATGCCCTTCTTCTTTATTTGTGTTCCTGTTTTCTCTTCTATTCCAATACGTAAGACGACTCGTTAGCATATGATAGTTACTAGCACATTCCAGTTGTCTGCATACTCTTACATTTCTTATATTCTTCTATCATTGGAAAAACGGCTGGCAGTTTATTAGTATATTCTTCAACGAGTGTAGAATGACAGCTATTATTCACGAGGATGAAAATCCAAATAAACATATTGTGTGTTAATACACATCTAAGAATACATTTTTCATTTATTCAAGGTGAGATTTTGCATTTATTTGGGAAATTGGTTCTCTTACTAACCTAAATCTAATTTTGTTACAGGAACAGAATTAAGTTAATTATTTTATTACTGATGAAGACTAATGTAAAGTCGAAATATATTTAATTTTGAAGATTTATGAAGTGCATTTTCATTTTTTAAACAAAAATTTTCATGGTTTTGGTTGCATAATATTCCCTATTCAATAAATTTCTTATATGTATTTTCGTTTCTTTCCTCATTATTAATAGGTCAATAATTGATTTTAGATTTCCCCTTGGGATTTCCTATGTATATTTGTGGATATCGTTGTGCTGGCAGACAGTGTTTGCTTCAATTCGTTCGTATTCTCTGTAGAAATTTATTAGCCTAGTCCCATTGTCGTTGGTCATCTCTTCTCCAAAACTTCCCACTACGTCTTCATCATTCTTTCCTACTTTACTGTTGAGATCTCCTATTCTGATTATTTCTTTCTGATTTGGTATATTTTCCAGTGGGGGCATTTTCATTCATCGTATATATTTTCTAAATTGTTGTGGGTTGTCCGTATATATTTAGGTAAATACTCTAATTATTCTTTCATTATATTGTTCGAACGAGGTAAATTATTTTTCAGAGTAGGAATTTCCAAAAATCATTGCAGTTTCAACTTTGAAAATAAAGATATCCGATTTATGTTAGAACTTTGTATCATTCTAGTTTCCAACTTATTGGAACAGCCTTTCCGGAGATGTGATATAAATATTTTTAACTTATCAACACCGTACGGTACATAAGATGTATATTTTCTTAAATCTACCCAACTGTTATTCCGCACTATTAGTTATTAGGTGGAATATTGTAGATTTGTAATAAAATCTACAACTTAGCGATAGCTACACAGGTAAAGACAGCTTGTGCAGTTCCTTTAATGAAACATTTCGAAGAAACTTATATAGAATTCGTTCATATGTTTATGGCTCCCATACAGGGGCGTAACTACAGGGGAGCAATTAGAGAACTCCTTTCCAGGCCACCAGCAAAAAGAAGACGCCAAATTTTCTACACGGACCAATATTTATCTTGTTTTAATTAGGTCACTTTTATCGGTTCTTACTACACGGCGCTTGGTTTCAACATTTATATACGAAATCCAAGTCTCGTCGCCAGTCACAATGTGATTTAGGTACTCTTCGCAATCCGATTCGTAACGATGCAGAAAGATCGTGAAGAGGCCATTCGGTGGTTTTTGTGAACATCACGAATTTTCTAATTCACATTTTTCACAAGATCGTCCTTGACAACAAAAGGTCTCCTACTTCGTTCTTCATCGTGCACGTTTATTCGGTTGTCTCTGAAATTTGTACATCAGCGTCTGATCTTTCTTTTACTTATGAAGTCTGGGCCATATACCTGGCATATTAGACAGCAAATTTTGACAGCGTAAAATTTGCTACGCTGCAACGACGTGGCTAATTTTTGTGACCTATTAACAATTTTGCAGAAATGGTCTTTGCCCGGCAGCCTAGCACGGCGGATAGCATCGGGCCGCGTTCCGCAATGAAAGTTTCAAAGTCGCTACAAATAGGCTTATTAAGTTTATTTGGTGAATATGCATGGTTCATACCTGCTGTTAGTTCGCAATTTTGAAAACAAAGCAAAAAAACAAGTTGTTTAGATCAGATTGGATCAGATTATGTGTTAGGCGGTTTACAGCATCGGGTAAATCCTACTAGAATTCCGGCGTGAACAGTGCCAGCGACAACCACACTTCCCGACGCGCTACCTGCGTGGAGCTAAAAATAGATTGCAATACAGTCCACCTCAAAAGTTCCGGTGCATATTTCAAATAGACTAAAAACAAAACAATTGTGGGGGTAATCAATAGAGTGCAAGTGCGCGTATATCCACCTGGGGACGGAAGAGAGAGGACCACTGTCGCCTCTACAGGGTGTTCCCTCAGGAGGGGACGGACCAGCGCTCGACACCGACCAAAATAACACCGTAAAGCTAAGTGTCTCAGGCCTACGTAGGCCTGGTAGTCTGTAGCAGTAGGTGGTAGCACTGGTATTCTAATAGAAGAAAAGGGAGGGACGCGCTTTGCAACTTTAATCTCCTCTAATCCAGACTCTTTTCATCGAAATCAGTTGACTTTACTTAACTAATTATTTGCTAAACTGCTTACTCACTTAGTAATGTTGTGGCTTCATAGAGCTTCCTCGCCTTTACTTAACTAATTCCTTGATTAATTGATTAATTACTTAGCAATGTTTCCATTGGTCATGCATGTAAACGTGCTGCTACGATTTGCATTGGATTTGTATTGGATGTTCATGTGATGGGGGTCGGTTATATACTTGCTGTGTTGGGCGGCTCGCTGCATAACGAGATGGACGCTGGGCGCCTATTCTGGGAGGACCGGCCGTCCGTCCTCTACAGCTGGAGTGTGCCATGCGGGCGGAGGACATGCAGATCGGAGGATCGTGCTGCGCGTGGAGTGCATCATTGGAGGGGGGGAATGTGCAGGTCGCTGGCATGCCCGGGGAGACATGGGAGGGCTGGGCGCGAGGAAGGGTGGAATGGCGGAGGTCCGAGGAGAGGTGGGAGTAGTGCGCGCGCAGGCAGAGGAGTACACTCAGGAGTCGACTGGGGGAAGGGGCAGGGGGGTGCGGGGGGGCATGATAGAGGGAAAGAAGCAGGTGCCGGCGGGAGAGAGGACGCTGGATGTCTGGCGATCGGCGGCGGAGTCGAGGGTTGGGGATGCGAAGGAGATGCAATCCGGAGTCGATTTTCCAAGTGAGTGGTGGGGCGGTGGTGGTCGGTGCGACGAGTGTTAGGTGGTTGGTTGGTCATTGGGGCACAAGGAGGAAAGGGGTCGGCTACCTTGGAACAATGGCCAGATGGGAGATGCAAGCAGGGAGAACCTTTGATGCCGAGGTGTCTTGGGATCGGGGTCATGGTCGCACGGAGGACGGTGTGAATGGGCTCGGGAGTGCATATTAAATGAATTTTAGGTGGGTTGTTAGTGATTGGGAGACTGGGAGATGTGCAATCAATGACCTTGGAACAATACAAGGAAGTGAAATACGATCAATGTGAACCTTCAGTAACTTTAGAACACTACATAGATATGAAATAAGAACACTGTGACCCTTCGATATCACAGTTTATTGGGGCCAAATGCATAATCGCATAACGGGCAGTCTCAATAAGTTTGGGAGTACATATTAAGTAGCTTCTTAGTCATTAGGAAACTACGAGAAGTGCAATCAGTAACCTTAGAACAATAGCTAGCTGTGAAATAAGAACAATGTGAAACGTTGATACCAAAGTTTATTAGGGTTTAATGTATACTCGCATAACAGACAGTAAACATATGTTTGGGAGTAACTCTTCCGTACGTTATTAGTTATTAGGAAACAAAGAGATGTGCAATCAGTAACCTTAGAACAACAGCATGATGTGAAATAAGAACAATGTGAAACTTCGAAACCAAAGTTTATTAGGCTCAATCGCATAATGGCATAAAGGTTTCGGCTACGTACTCAACACGCATTGATGCGTAGTTTACTAACTACCCGGTGTTGCAGCAGCGCTGTCTTGCGGTATACATTGCAGACATGCTAACGTTCTGCAATGCCCCACCCGATCCCACCCTATCCCGTAACTTCCTACGCACCTACTGGCATGGGGTGGCCCTGGCGTATCCAGCATCGACCCTCGAGTCAGCTCCATGTCAGGTGATGATGATGATGATGATTAACAATTTTGCAGAAATGTATTCTATCTGTTAGAATATGACACAATACATCCGTCCGCCTATTTAAATGAATATGATAATTGTTATTTTATAAAGTATTATTTATTGATAAGGATTACCTACTATGTTCTATTTACCTATCTTTGACATCCAATTTTAGATGTTCCGATGAGGCGTAACTAGGCAATGTCAAAAGGGAAGTTGCCAAGAGCTCCGCCTCGAGAAAGATTCGAAAGGCGCCAAATTCGCGAAAATTGACGGAACCACAAATTTGAAATATCCTCCAGGGTCGTCAAATTAATAATTTGATAAAGGCGCCAAAATCTTAGTTACGCTTCTGGTTAAGTTTAATGGGACTAGGCAGCAAAGTATGATAGCCTACAGGCGGCAAAATCGTAAATCCGCCATTGATTATAGTCTATTATATCTTAGACAAGTAGAATGTTTGCAATTTAATAATAATAGATATTTAGGGTTGGTTCATTATACACTATAGAGTGTTACGTGTGTATTGGGGGGGGGAGCGTCCAACAACTGAACTGCTCCAGGGCGCCCGATATAAAGTTACGCCACTACTTCCGTAAACAGATATTTTAACGGACGCTTGGCGTCTCGCGCATAGTCAATATAGGTGTAACAAGAAAATATACCTGAAGACATGTTTTCTAGTTTGATAATGATGATTTCCATGGGTCGGAGCAGGCTCCCGCACTTAGGCCACGAGGGGACATTGTGCTCCCTTGGGGTTACAGAAGACTTCACTTCCTGAACAGGTCCGTCGCTTCGGCGAAGGACAGAATCCTGTTCAAAGGCGTGTCTTGAATGTCTCTTGGTTCAAGAAAGGGAGAACCAAGGTGTTTGCGTCTTAAGGCCGCTAATGCCTTGCATTTGCAGAGGACGTGTTCAGAGGTTTTCTAGTTTAAACAAGTATGAAATATTTTGCGGCCAAAAAACTTGATTTAAATGCGGCCTGTAACAGAATATTACTGCGTTTTGAGTAATAATATACATGTCTGTATCTACCTATAAGTAAATATTACTAAATTACTGCACACTCATTTTTGTCGTAATTAAGCAGTTTTGACAATGTAAACATTTTGCTGTTCCATATATCGAATTTTCTAAATAACTATTTTTTCAGTCCTTTGACACTTATATGGAAGTTCGTCTGTAATTTGTAATCAGAATTTTCCAGAACTTCGTTTAAATATTATATAAATAAATACAATTACAAAGCTTTAATATGAAGTTGAACATGTTAATTCAATAAGCTATTTGGAGGAAGCAAATTTTAATCAGCTTAAGGAAGTATATGTCGTACAGCGTTTGCATGAATTAATATAAAGTTGCGAACTAGTCCAGGGATTTGCTTTAATCCAAAGCTTAAGAAGATGATGAATTTATAATATTTGTTGCAGTTTCTTTATAAAAGCCATTATTCCAATTAAGGAATTTGTCTTCTAAAACGCTAGAAACGTTGAATCGCAATTCTTTGGAATAGTAATATATATTTGTATTGTGCTAGAGCCCTCGGAATAAATTGTCATACAATGACACATCAAACAGCAGGAAGTACCACTCGAAACTCGAAAAATGTGCAAATATTTTGGCAAAGCAGCTACACTTTGCTGAAGTGTACGCGTGTTGTTTAGCAGGAATCGTTGTAATACAGTAAATATCACCGCAGTTGTCCACTTAGCACTTGCGCATGCTTCAGTAGAACACATCGTTAAATTATTCCGCGAAATGATTTCAATAAGAGTCATTCGACTGATCAATCGCTATTTTTATTTTACTTCATAGGGGACACTGCTTTGTACTCCACCTTTGTTTACGGTTATTCACATTTAGCTTGGGTTATTTAAGTGTAATTAATTGCAACGTACTTCCTTAAGGCCGTGCCTACCCAACAGTTTCACAATATTTTAAGGTCTATGTACTACAAGCATATTCTTGCACGTGGTGATGAAAGTTTTAAGTAGAAAACATTATGTTCTAGTGCCTAAAAAATCATAGATGCTGTATCCAAAAGTTTTAAATAAACTACTCAAAAAAGATTAGGGATCTTGCTGTGTAAGACACCAATTGTAGTTATAATAAAAAACTACCAAAACAACAAAATGTAACGTCTTTTTAGTAATGAACATGAAAATTACAACAAAGGTACATTTAAAGAAGAAATTTAATTTAATTTAATTTAATATTATAATGAAATTCGTTATTTTATCCTTTCCCAAAACCTAAATTTATTAAATTCCAATACCGCGTGGCACCTCCTTTGGCAGTAATAACTGCTCTGCGCCTTGCTGGCACACTCTCAATGCAATTATCAAAATGTTCTTGTGGAATTTGATGCCACAGTACCGGCAATACATCTCTTAGTAGTTGCACAGTAGTAGGCCGTGGATTATGGTGATCCAGCTGTCTCTGCAGAAGGTCCCATGCATGCTCGATGGGGTCGAGGTCTGGAGATAGCGGAGGAAGAACAAGATGGTTTATTTCCTCATCTTGAAGCATCTCTAAAACAACCCGAGTACGATGCGGCCTTGCGTTGTCGTCAAGAAAAACAAAATATTCCCGTCCAACAAGCGTTGCGAAGGTTCAGAACATGGTCCATAATGATCTCTTAGGCATAACGTTGGCCCGTGAGTGTACCATTAAAGATATAGAGGTCCGTACGCCACCCTAAAGAAATTCCAGCCCATAACACAAGACCACCACCACCAAAGCCAACGACTGGTTGAGTATACTGAAGTTAGGTACGATGTCCGGCACTATGATATACTCTTTGACGCCGGCTATCATTCCTGAGACGACATGTGAACTACTTCAAAAACAGTGTAACATTCCGCGTAGTCGCTTCTTGAAGCCATCATCTTGATTATTCCACCCGGTGTCTTCTACACTTCTTGCAGGATGGCATTCTGGAGCACTTCTTGCAGATGTCGAGCAGTTGATAAGGGATGCATTCTTGTATTAATTACCAGAAGTCGACCCTCATGAGGTGTTGTGATGCGGAAAGATCCACTTCCAGGCCTTCTTGCAGTCATACCTGTTTCTCTAAGACACACGTGAAATTACGCTGTACGTGGTTCCTAACATATCAGCAATGTCAACCTGGCAATCTCCTCTTTGGTGCATAGCAACGGCTAAATTTCGTTGTTCTATTGTTAAATGGTTTCTCTGCATTGTTGTTTATTATTAACAACACAAATGTAACACATGAATAAAAAAACAATGAACTGAAAAGATCTTATGAAGACAGCAAAATTATTCAATCAAACACACAAACTCGACTTGACACTAATACGGTTAAACAATTGCCACTGGATTCGTCTGTTTTTTGTTTTTTAACATCAAACATTGCCGCTTGCTGTAATTATCAACAATACATAGACGGCCATTAGCCGCTAAATACAAACATATATACTTTATATTACAATATCCTTATTCATTTTTGAGTAGTTTATATAAGTTTAATTTAAAACTGGCTGAAACGGTAGGTTGGGCCACATGCTTTGTTTGATAGATTCTTTAAAAATACTATGCTGTGTATAGAAATATTATCGGAACCTAAGAGAGGAATATGTCATTATCAAGTAAATAATATTTTTTATAATGAAATACTCTGTATATTTTATGAATTTTTGGTATTATACTGACTGCTTTAGTTTTTAGAAATAGAATGTAGAATATTATATTATTTCATTCTTTTGATGCTTTCTGCCGGTTATTGTAAATCATACTTTTTTGCTATACTTTATACATTCTTTTGACTGTTCTAAACAGTTTTTAAATATAATTTATCCCTCTGTATAATGATAATTTTTTATATTTTTATTATTTATTGCCTATTCACATTGTGACTACTTACGTTTTAAACAATTAATTGTCTCTGGAAATAACTTTAACAGACTTGTAACCTGTACTATGTCAAAAATACAAATAACATAAATTGGAGCTTTTTATGCAACTGATAATCCAGTTCAAGAGCTATGAAACGCCTTTGATGATGGCTTAATATAAAAACTTCTAATATTTACCGATGTTTGTTATTGCGCAGTATTCTTTTGGATCTTGCGAACCAATAGATATGTTTAATCTTTAAATAAACTTTAGAAAACCCCTTACACCACGATATCGTGGTAACGGGGTTTCCAAAGTTTATTTGCTTTAACCACCGTCTCCAATCAATCCTATGTTTATTATTTATTTAAAACATTGAATCCATCTATAACAATGATCATTCCAGTAGGTGCTTTCCAATTTAATTCAAAGGAATCAATATAATCTAAATTACTATTGTTAATTATTTCCCTGGCATAATTTGACGAACAAATAAATGAGTTCTGTGAGATATAAGTAATTTGTAACTGCAAATAAGCATATAGGTATTAATTTTCTATCAAGGTGTCAGGGAGATTTCTCTGACCAAGATTCACTTTGGAACGAACCATTTGAATTAATCAACAGCAGATTCATCCTGGGATATAGCAAAAAGACAAGAGAGGTAGAATGGAATACGCATATTTTATTATATTGTAAAATAGTATGATAAATAGCACTAATAATATACGTTCAAGGTGCAAAATGCGTTAATACAAGAACAGTAAAACTATTCCCAGAATATAATTAATTGCTAGCAACAATTTCAATTTCTAAATTACACCGTCAAAAGCTATTTATTTTTTACTTATTTACAGAAAAATTCTAACAAATAAGAAAGCTGTGCTTCAAAGTGCAGACCTTCAAATTTTTGAATCGTGTCATTTTCGATGTACCCTATGATAGCAGCATTTACATTGGTTCGTTAGTAGTCTTTTTGTTCCACTTCTGGGCACCAGCCTCTTCTCTGCCACGTGCTTCACGTCAGCCTTAAGGTAGAAACATAAGGACCCGCAGCTTAGAATCGAACCAAAATAATAGAAATTTCAGAGGTTTTTAGGATTCAGACCCCGCGGTTGCTAAAACCGGATAGGAAAATTATGCGTGGTAGGTTGCAGCACAAAAATATTATAAGGTGCGGGTTAACGCTAGGGGATCGAACCCAAGCCATAACTGACGTTTTGCGCAGAAAGTGAGCTTTCTTCCAACTGGGTTTACCACCATACTCTATTGGAATCTATGTTTACATTACTTACATTTGGGTGGTCTAAAATCAATTAAAATTACCTGAATTTCGTTTCTACAATACCTAAATAAAAAATGTGACGAGTTCACATCTCCCTGAAACTCGTTATATCTTCTATTTTTTTCGCTCATTATTTAACTATTCTAATCCCTTTTTAACAAATATATTTAAATTCGGAAGTGTACATAAGTTTATTATGGCGTATTTAATTAAAAATCTACGAATTAGAGTATTAATGATGGAATAAGAAATATTTAATACTATATTCCTATCCCATCCCTTAGCAACAGTGAGCAAACTTCTTAAACAATTTAGAGAAACTATATATTTCAGAAATGTACCACCAAAGTGGCTACAAACGAAAATCTATAATTTGATATGTGATATCTTCTCCATGTAAAAGATGGAACTCCAGTCTATTATGGATCGCGGACTCGTCAGTATTTGACCAGAGCTTTTCTAGATGTAGTCCTAGGGAGTGACCAGTCATATCTCCAGACATCACCTGCTTGAATTTTTGTGAACTTGTCCAGTGGCGGCTCGTGAGTTAAGAGGTTGGGCACAAGAAAAAACTTACCTATTTTTTATACATAAAATCCATTCTCCTATTTTTCATGCTGGAAAAGACGTCTATGACTTTGTTGTCAAAATCCGGGATAGACTGGACGAACTTCTTTTCTATTGATAGGACCGCCAATGCGTTCAGTCGATCTTTTTGCACACAATTAACTTCCATCATTGAAAAAACGTCACTTTCGTCTTTGAATTCAAACCCGCTATTGCGCGAAAACAGCGCTCCAAAGTCCAAATTCAAACGTTGACTTTAAATGGGGAACAATCTGCTCGGTGCCCCATTCGCCTGGTACATCGCGTATAGCGAAGGTAACCGATAGGCAACCGAATCTTGCTCTACATAGGTACAAATCAGACCGTTCCCCGGAAAATAGTTTTGAGCGTGTTAGCCGCGCTTGTTGTGCGGGAGGAAAATTTGATACCATCGTTAAAATAATGCACTGAATTAGGTACATGCGAATTTCTTTCTGTGTTTATCTTGGTGGTTGGGTGGGCACGTGCCCTTGTGCCCTTTAGTACAAGCCGCCACTGATCTTGTCTAGAAAGTAGTATCTATCGAAACAAACCAAATAATCTAGAAAGAAAAATTAATATGAGCAAAAATCCAAAAACAAATAACATAAATTCTTGAATGAGAAACCAAAGTTAAAATCGATATAACAACTATATGCCCTATACTAACATATGATGTGGAGACTCGCGCTAAAATAAAGAAGTCCAAACAAATAACAACGTGCAGCAGACATGAAAAGTCACAGGACTGTACTTGGAGTCACGATACATGACAGAATAAGAAGTGATGAAATGAGGGAAAGGTATAGCATTCAGGATTCAGTGGAGTAATCAAGGACGAAAAGACGAACAAAGCAATGGAAACGGAATTACTTACACAAGGCTATTGAAGATATGTAGGGATTGGATCCAAAGTTGGATATCATAATCTAATAATAAAAATACGTCTTATAGCTAAAGCAGAAGAAGAAGACAAAAAGAAGACAGAGAGCCAAAAGAAAAGAGAAGTTGGTAATCTCTTATTTAGAAGCAATTGAAAGACCAGAACTTTGAATGTTTCTGGATATTTATTTAAACATTGTAGCAAGTTGATACTTAGGTAGATGAAGTTAATAGATTTTGGTATGTGTAATAGTTTCCAATTTTTTCTTGAAAATGTTTGACGCAAAGGTATATAAAAGTTTGTATTCTTGATAACAGAAATAATAAATTCAACAAAAACATAGGATTTATTGATGACATCGCCAAGCAAACGTATCAAATGAAAATATAAATTGATGACAACATGTATTCAGAACTTGACTAAGCATTAAACATTTAAAGTCGTTTTGGATTAAATAAATGTTAACGTTAGTAGAACTAATATTCGTAATTTATAATCACTCTGTGGAATATCATTTCTGGGCTAAAATCAAAGTCTACAATAACCATACTTCCAACTGAACATTTTAATTTAAAACAACCTGAATTATCTCTCGATCTCTACGAATTTAAAACAAGCACTTCACAGGTATTCCCTTTGCGTTCGCCATCGATATTAATCACAGTCTGCAATTTCCCCGTTATTTAACACGTGCAAATTACTGCGCGTGTAGGTACCCTTTATAAATCTATTTACTGAATGTTCAGTTCAGGTGGATTTCATAAGCCTCACGCCTGGGTTATCCACACCAAACGGTTTCACGGTGAAGTGACCGTGTGCTCACCCATTAGGGTTGATAACCACCGATGTATGTCTCTGAATCCATCAAACGATGCGGAGACAGACGCTGTTTTGCGTGTTTGATCACTATTTTCCACGAAATCCCCACCGTGGCGGCCCTTTATAAATAATTACGGCGTAACGAACGCCCACGGAACATTTTCCTTCCCCGAAGAATTTACGTTACCAAAACGTTTTAATTTGGACAATATGCGAAATTAGTACCTCTTATTAATTTCGGTGTAAATTTTAATTGCAAGTCGAGAACATCGTTTTACCTTACTTCCGACGCTTGCTGTTTACCACATTTGTCTTTTTTCGTCTTGCCACGCTTCAATTCTCCTCTCTTCATAACATAAACAACTTTTGATTTAAAAATATCGACTTACGAGTATATTATAATTTATTGTAATGGTATGGCAAAAATCAAAGCAGCGGTGAAGGAGGCCTGCATACAATTGGAATAACGCCCAAAATAAATAGGTTTATATATAAATAAAGACCAAACGAAAGATACTATAAAACAAACAAGATCTAATAGGCTAAGACAAAATCTAACGGTCCCAGATAGCAATATGGAATTGGTAGAGAACTTCGCCTACTTGGGGGTTAACATCTTAAAAGAAGTAAATCAAGACGCAGAAAACCGTCTAAAACCAGTGCTCGCAAACAAGACTTATTTTGCTCTGCTACCAAGTTTTAGATCAAGAGATACACAGAAGTTCCAAAATGAGAATCTCGAATACTATCATTCGATCTACATTATGTTGTGGTTGTGAAACGTGAGTATCCAATCAAAATACAGCTGAAGCGCCAAACACCTATGGAAGACAAATTTTATGAAGAATATGGGAACCAACTAATGAAGACGGAAGAAGGAACGTAGAGCTCAAGATATAATCACGAGTTCCACCAACACCTGAAAGAACCAGGAATAGAATTATACGCTAGGATGACACAATTATGATGGGTAGGACACGCCATAAGAATTCAAGACTTTTAAAATCCTAAAAGAGCACTCGTGGGACAAGTTAAAGATAGGAGATCCCAAGTAAGACCTAAGAAAAGATGGGAAGACAGTGTCACAGAAGACGCAAGAACTAACCTAATAGTCCGGAAATGGAAGATAGAAGAACATGGAAGAGGAAGACAGAGGAGGCCGTCACTTGAATTGGGTTGTAGCACCATAGGAGGAGGAGGAGGGGATAGGAGGAGGAGCACGAACTAATTAATAAACAGAAAATGGAAACGATGCTGCTCTGATTGACAACCGGCATATACTCTATTTTTTCTAAAACTGTTTTTCTAGCTTCTTTACCATTTTCTTCTGTATTTCTGTTCTCTTTCATTCCAGTTTCCAATTTCTTCCATCTATACACATATAACTCAATTATTCTATACTCTCATTAATATTACCCTGGTACTGTATAAACCATCCACCACTAGCTTACATGTTTCCCTTCCTGTTCTTCAATTTCTCTTCTATTTCTCTTACGGTTGCAGCTTTGTTTCTTTCCCCTGCCATACAATGTTCCTCAACGATTCTGGCTCTCCATTTATTTATTTGGTCTCTATTTGTGACCTTATTGTTAACGTTCCCTTCTCTATTTGTCACCTCATTTTCTTTAACTATCTATTTGTTGCATGGATGTATTTCTTCTTTATGTTAGTCTTACTTTATTAAATGTCGCCTTTGATTACTTTCTCTTTGAAAGATTTCTCTACTATATTAACGTGTAATGATTGTTTCCCTTGTTACATCCTCTGTTTTTTCTTCTCGCCATAAAACCGTTGTTATTTTCTGCTATCTTATTTGTTTATTTTGTTGTATCTTTCTGTCCCCTTTAAATTCCATTTCCATTTTTCTTTTACGTTTCTATGCCTATCGCTGTGATGTTTTTAAGTCCTCTATCATCGTTTCTTCTTTATATTTCCTTTAATACTTCTTATTATGGTTTAAATCTTTTTCAACTTTCAGTCCCTTCAACCCTTCTATTCTAGCGTCACTACCTGAACTCCTCTATTTCTTTCTTTTGTCTTCTAAACCTATTCTCGCTTCTAATTCTTCTATTTACTATTTTATGGCTGTTTGGGTTCTCATTTTCTTCATTTTATTTATTTTTTCTTTTTTTAAAACTCCTTAGAAATTTCCTTCTTTACAAATGTTTATCTTTCCTTCGTTTTTATATATACTGTTCTGTTTTCTTTAATTTTATATTTAACTCCTACAAACTGCATTCAACTTGTATGATTATTTCTCGTTCCACCCTCTATATATTTATTCTGCCATATCTGTCTACTTGATAATGTGTTTATTTTTTTCTAAATTTCTCGTCCCTTTCTAAATACAAAGCAAAACCTTATTTTGTTTTTCCTTCCAAACAATCTTTTAATAACTATTATACATTATCGTCATTATTAACTTCTCTATATACTGTTTTTTTTTCACGGTCTAATATCTACTCTTTCAAAAAGTTTGCCTTAAACTAATAAAAAAGCTTTGATAAATATAGAATCAATTATTAAATATTATATTATTATTATAGATGAATGATTTCAATTTCATTTCTTGTCTACCTTGAACGTAAAGTATAATCATCATAGTTTGAGATAATTCTTGTCATATTATTGATTCCTCCAAATTTGTCTATTTCCCTATTATTTATTCTCAATTTTACCTATGATTTCTGCTCCTTTCCTTTCTTCATATAACCCTTATTTTATCTGATATCCCTTTTTGATGTTTTCATTTTGTATTGTTTCTCTTATTTCTCCATTTTCGTTCTCATCTTTGCTTCTTTCTCGTCCCAACTCTATTTACCTCTTCATGACATCTATGTGCCAAACATCATCTAACACTTCCTTGTCTTTCCGTTCCTTCTATTAAATATTTTTGTTTTCCGACCCTTTTTCTACTTCAGCAGTTGTTCTATAGTCGCTTTTATCAGCCATATTCTGAATCTCCTTTTTATTTTCTTATTCCTATCATTGTCATTAATTTTTTTGCAACTTATTCCGTTTTAGCGTTATCGTATTATTGGATTCCACAATTTTTCTATTTCTTTCTGTTAACATCAAACCCTCTTCTAAAGGTTCATCACTTTCATTTGTGTATTTATTCCTTCTTCGTTTCTTGTCTTCTCTTTACTATTGCTTTATTGCAGCTATCTATAACTTTATACCTTTTCTATCTTTTTACTTCTTCTTCATTTCTCTTAGCCATTACCGTGTTTTCAATTTGCCACATCCTCTCAGCATACATCTAGCTAGCTAAATTTACTTGGTTTTGTGTTTTTACAGCTACCGTCTTTTTAGCACTATGTTTTTCTTCTTGGATATTTCAGCTAGGTACATATTTTAATTTACTGACTATAAAAATCCATAATGTCGTAAAATAAATTACTTGAATATATGTGTATTGACGTGTCGTGTAAATAGTGACCGGTCCTTTTATAGATTTTCAAATAAAATTGAATTAAATCAGTTTGACAATACCATCAATACCATTCAAACGTGTGTTCTTAATGGACAGGTTTCATGAACTTAATAATACCGACGTTGAATGGTGCCGCACCCCAAAACTTTTCTGTAAAGGAACGCAAAATGCGTTGGGAGTTCCGGGCGATTCCGTGTGAACCAAATATACAATTACTGTAACGGAGGCCGCAATCAGGGGCGCCCCATCGCGAGTCCGCCCCATGTCCTGCTGCTGAGAAAGACTCGATCAGACGTCGTTCTTGCATCTATTATTGAACGGCGATTTTCTTTGCGCTTTAATTTTTATCCTCCCTATTTTTATTGCGGCGCATTGTTTGAGCTGAGAAACATTTAAATTTGGGGCGTTTTCTGAAAAGCCCGAATCCTTAATTCTTAATGCTCCTTTGTTGCCGGGAGGCTTGAATGGCTTGGACGACTGCTCTCAACCAGCTTCCGGGGAATTTTATTTTGCACTCCTAAGGTAACTAATTTTTATTGGAATTAGCACGGAATGAATTACCTTGCGTTGACTCGCATTTCGCGATATAATTGTATCTGTCGTAGAAAGAAGATTTTTGATATGTTTGTAGTAACCAAATCGTGTTAATCAATTAATTCTCCAAAAATTCATACAAGATGACTTGAAATTAAGTTATAAGATGGAGTGCTATTGGAAAGGAAACGGCTGGGACTATCAGTTAAATACCAGTGACGATCGATAGAACACATTATTTATTACCAACTAGATGTCCAAAGTAACGATGCGGTAGGTTATGTACACACATTTTTAACATTAATTTAATAAAAATCAATTTAGTTTGATGAGCATTGATAATTCTTCTACATGAGAATAAGTTGAATACATTCCATTTTATATAAATTAGAATGAATATACTTTCTTTTTGCAACTGTTTATTTCTTCTTTATTTTTCTCTTCGCCACATTATTTATTTTTCATTTGTATCTTTCTAAAAGGCGTTTATAATATACTCGACATCCATATGGATTTCGCTTTCTACATTTCCTATTTACTAATTACACCATATGCCTCTTCACTACCTTTCTGCTTTACTGTCTGTTGTTTTCTCCTCTATTTTTCTCTTTCATATTAAGGTGTCTTAAAATTGATGCCTATGGTTTTGAGATTTGATTCAGGGACTACAACAAATTTAAATTAAGGGTGGAAATTTTTCCGATTGTTCTTCGTAATCGAGTTATTGATAAAAAGTAAATAATAAGTTATATGGCGCAGTCGTTCCAATTAGTTGTGTAACGTAATTCAATTAAATAGCTAAAGTGATGTTAAAAATTTATGAATCGTTCTTTCGTATTGAAAAGTATCATTATTTTTAATTCCTTCTGGTTTTTGGCTTTAAAATGGAACTTTACTATTGTAATCGAGATTACGTCGGTATGGTGAAAGTATTAGGTGCATGTAATAATAATACCATTGGTGCAGTTAGGGCATATGTGGAAAGGTTTCCAAACCCTGATGCAAAAACTATAAGACGTGTAGAACAAACATTACCACCCAGACCAAAAATTCCAAGGAAGATAAAGGGATATGTAAATTGGGACCAATTTCAAGGAAAACTAGATACTCATCTAACTGACCCAGCCCAAATAATAAGCACCCAAGAAATAGACCTGCACAAAACAGCATTTGCAGAAGCAATTAATGAGTCGGTGCAATCAGCAACAAAACCGTAAAACCATAGTAAAGCGAAAAACCAGAACATTGTGCCAATGTACATAGCAGAACTAATTAAACAAAAAAGCACAACAAGGAGGCAATGGCAAAGGAATAAAGATCCAAACCTAAAAAATCAGCTACACAACTTAACCCACCAAATAAAGCAGGAAATAGACAAATACAGAATTTACATCTATCAAAAGAATTTAGAAAACATTGAACTCAACAGCGCTAGCCTATAAAACGTAGCAAAAAATATTATTCGAAAAACCAAAATAATTCCATCGCTAACACCACTTAATGCCACTTACAGCTCAGACGAAGACAAAAGCAACCTATTTGAAAAACATATTGAAATCTGTTTTACACCAACAATATCAGAAGAAAACAGACGGCATACACAAAACACATTACATACATTCAAACTCATCATCCATTACCAACCGACTTTAATAAACCCACATCACCTCAAGAATTAATAACATACATAAAAATACCATCACTAAAAAATGCTCCTGGTCCTGGCCTAATTCCCTACGTAGTACTTAAAAACCTAACAAAAAAAGCCGTAGCTTTTCTAGTCATCCTATTCAATGCCTGCTTAAGAAAAGGATACTTTCCAAACAACTGGAAACATGCCCATATATTAATGTTTCACAAGCCAGGTAAGAACAAATCAAACTGTAGCTCTTACCGCCTCATAAGCTTATTACCAACCATATCCAAGCTGCTCAAAAGAGTAATCTCCAAACGACTAAACACTTCATTAATCGAACATGACATGTGCCTCCCATACAGTTCGAATTCCGAGAAGAGCTCTCGGCAGTGCAACAATTACAAAGAATTGTCGAGATAATAAAGCGCGGGTACGGAAACAAAAAGTACACGGTATCGGCATTTTTGGATATCACCCAAGCATTTGATAAGGTTTGGTTGCAAGGACTAAAATACAAATTGCTTAAGCTACCTCTTCCCCAATACCTAGTCGCCATCATCTTCTCATTCCTGAAAAACAGATCATTAGCAGTTAGAATAAATGGGGCCATTTCAGAAACGAAGCACATTCATGCAGGGGTCACACAAGGAAGCGTTTAGGGACCAATACTGTTCAACGTCTTCACGTATGACATACCTAATCCCCAGATAAACAAAATGCCGCTTTTCGCTGACGACACGGCTATATTTACCCGGAACGAAGATCTCCACACAGCTGTTGACCAATAACAATCAGCAATCAACCCAATAGGCAAGTGGTTCAACAGATGGTGTATAACATTAAATCCATGCAAGTGTGTAACCAAAATATTCACATTAAGACGAATGCAGGACCACGAGGACATCCGCATACATGGAACAATAATCCCCTGGAGCCCAAAGGGCGAAGCTACTAAGTATCATGGAGTGCACTTGGATACCAGACTAACCTGAAGCCTCCATGTGAATATCAATCTAAGTCAAGGGTACAACAGATTAAGGCAACTATATCCACTAATCAATCGGAATACACCATTGCTAAGGGAGTACACAATTCTGCTATATAAAACACTATTGAGACCTATTATAACATATGTATGTAACTCCAGTAAATTACAAGTCTTTCAGAATAAGCTCATAAGAATATCAGTTAACGCACCCTGGTTCATCCGTAATAGACAAATCCACAACGAGTTAGGCCTGGATAGTACAGAGAAATTTATCAAAAAACTAACCAAAACATTCATCGCCAATCTCAACAACAGCAGCAACACCATCCTACAGAAACTTGGCCAAAAGAACATACATATCCGGCTAATAAGACATCTTCCACAAGATCTAAAAACAAATTCAATCGAAAGTGAAAGTGAAAGTGAATAAACTAGTGTAAAATGTTAACAACAGCTGCGTGGTTTTAACACGAGCTACTAAGTAGTGTGGTGTAAGTGTAAGTAAGTGAGGCAGAAACAGGTATCAAGCCTTCGAATTGTATCGGTTCAAACACGTTTTCCAAAAAGATACAATTCATATATTATTAAGGAAAAATGGTCTAAGCAAATTTAGACCCCAAAATTTCCAACTTTTCACTACAAGGTAAGCGAACTTCGAGTCAATTTTTGAATATGGTTGTTGCATAGCTTAAACAATGATCCACATTTCACTGAAAAGATTATGTGGAGTGATGACTCCCCATTTACTGAGACAGGTATCATAAACACTGCTTGAATGGAGGGAGGAAAACCCTCACTTCATACGTGAAAGATCTTATAAAAGCCGATAGCCAACAAACATTCAGGCTGACTTATTAAATAATAATGTAATTGGTACACACCTAACCAACTTAATTCAACCTGGTATCTTCAATTTTTAAATGAAACCTTAATAGTGCCATTGCATGATGAAGTTCCATGAGCAATGAAAATTCGTTAGTAAGTTAAATGACTTCCCCTTTGTACGATTTGAAAAGAATAACAAGAAAACATAAATCATAAAATGGTTCGACACATCGAAACGTTCTTATATTCATGTTATCAAAAATCATTTTAGAGAACCCTTAATTACGTTGGAGGTATGCGAAATATCTTCCATTAATTAGTTTATAATTGCGGAATACGAAATTCTTAGATATTACGCTTAATTCATAACAAAATGTAAGCGCAAATTTAAATAATATCAAACTCAGAAAAATAATCAGCATCGAACTTCAATGCACCAGCCACGTTATAACTGACATTGGTCACAGTGACAAATGTCAAACTTCAACTAGGGGTAGGTTAGCAAATAGTATTGCCAACTTTAAGGTGTCTATCGCGGTCTGTTCTTTTCGATCGCACTCTATAATAATGTTGTGTCTCATTTAGAAGGGTCAAATAATTCTTTTATTGTATTTACCACTGTATGTGATTTCCTGGGTGAAAATGCGTTGACATTGAAATCAGTTTTCAAGTCATCCTGTACGTATTCCGGATGTGTCACTTGTAACGTTGAGAAACATGACGTACGGGAATGTTTTCTTATAATGTTAATTAGGACTTTAAAAGTCGAATAACAATCTTTGCCGGAGGCGATGCGCTCGAGTGGGAAACAGTTTGCTTCGAATTCTCTCGATGCCGACGCGTTTATGGAAGTAACAAACCGAAACGCAGTAGGAAATTTTATTCTTCTCACCCTATCCGTGAGATACGAAGTAAGAATGCCCTTCATGTGGTAAAATGCTCAATGCAAGTGCATTTTGTACTCCTGCAGCTTTGCAGTACGATTTATACAGTGCGTATAATTAAAAAACCTAATTAGAAGCCAATTATTTTGAAACCAGTCTACAGTATTTTTTTCTTAATTCTAACGTATCTCCAATTTTAGCACAAAAATAAAGAATCAATTTGGATCACTATACAAGTGGAACTCATGCCCAATAATGCACAACATGTTAAATCCTACAACCTAGGAATCAAATTTCGAGACAATCTTTTTACAAGTGATTTTAAATTTGAAAAGTTAAAATATACAGCGAGATTATTAATACCAAAAAAAAACTACTTTCCACATTCATGTTGGCAATATTTACGTTCAAACTTGATATAAACTACTCAAAAATGAATATGGATATTGTAATATAAAGCATATTTGGCGGCTACTGGTCGTCTATTATTGATAATTACAGCAAGCAGCAATGTTTGATGTTAAAAAACAAAAAACAATCGCATCCAGTTGCAATTACTTAACCTTATTAGTGTCAAGTCGAGTGAGTTTGTGTGTTTGATTGAATAATCCTTCCTGTCTTCTTAAGATCTTTTTTGTTCATTGTTTTTTTATTCGTTGTTATATTTGTGTTCTTAATAATAAACAACAATGCAGAGAAGCCATTTCACAATCAAACAACGAAATTTAGCCGTTGTTATGCACCAAAGGGGAGATAGCCAGGTCGACATTGCTGATATGTTAGGAACCACGCAAAGCGTAATTTCACGTGCTCTTTCGCGCCTTAGAGAAACAGGTACGACTGCAAGAAAGTCTGGAAGTGGATCTTTTCGCATCACAACACCTCGTGAGGATCGACTTCTGGTAATTAATGCCAGAAAGAAACCCCTTTTCAACTGCTCAACATCTACAACAAGTGCTCCAGAATGCCACAGGAAATCGAGTTTCCGACCAAATTGTGAGAAATCGATTGTTTGAGGTAGGACTTACCCCATACCGCTCCTTGAGATGTCCTGCAAGAACTGCGGGTCAACGAAGACACCGGGTGGAATAGTCAAGACGTAGGTTTCAAGAAGCGACAACGTCCAGATATTGTCTCAGCAATGACAGCCGGCGTCAAAGAGTATATCGTAGTGCCGGAGATCGTACATTACCTCAATATACCCAACCAGGCGCTGCCTTTGGTGGTGGTGGTCTTATGGTATGGGTATGGGTATGGTATGGTAGGGTAGCGTACTGACCTTCATATCTTTAACGGTACACTCACGGGCCAACGTTACGCCCCGAAGATCATTATGTATCATGTTCTGAACCGTCGCAACGCTGTTGGACGGGAATATTTTGCTTTTCGTGACGACAACGCTAGGCTGCATCGTGCTCGGGTTGTTTTAGAGATGCTTCGAGATGAGGAAATAAACCATCTTTCTCTTCCTCCGCTAACTCCAGACCTCAACCCCATCGAACATGCATGGGACCTTTTGCAGAGAAAGCTGGATCATCATAATCCAAGGCCTATTACTGTGCAACAGTTGCGGGATGTATTGCCGGTACTGAGGCATCAAATTCCACAAGAACATATTGATAATTGCATTGAGAGTACGCCAGCAAGGTTCAGAGCAGTTATTACTGCCAAAGGAAATGCGATGCGGTATTAGAATTTAATAAATTTAAGTTACGTGAAAGGAGACAATAGCGATTTTCATTATAATATTGTTAAATTTCTTCTTTAAACGTACCTTTGTTGTAATTTTCATGTTTATTACTAAAAAGACTTTACATTTTGTTGTTTTGGTAGTTTTTTATTATAAATGCAATTTGTGTTGCCTAAGTGTATTACACTGCAATATCCCTAATCATTTTTGAGTAGTTTAGTATGAAGTTCGGCAACGATGTCATTCAATTATATGTATATATACATTTTATTTTTACTGACAGTACAGACTATCTAGAGTTCTAGTCTATACAAGTTTGTTGGAAAGGTGAATACTAAATTACTTCAAGAAACAATTAAGCGCTAAAAGCCACATATTACGAAATGTCAAAAGTTTTATAGCTAATAGCATAATGTGGTGTTAGAATAAAATGTAGGTAACCCCATAAGAAGTAGTTTTTTTTTCTTGGTATTTGTGATCTCTCTGTATACAAGGTATTCCATAACTCGTGATAAAACGCCTGTTAGCCGTTCAGCAGTTCATACTAAATATAAAACAGATAACATATTTATTTTTTGCGGGATAGTTTTGCACACAAGGCACGAAAAGAAGTGGAAACTTGGCAACTGTGTAATAGCTATATTGTATGCTCTACGGAAAATATTTTTGCAGTTGCTATGGAAAATTATAAAAAAGTATTTATTACATAATTATTATTATTATCTAGTCCATTCGACGCTTTTGACAACACGAATCAACTATTAAGCAACTCATTTCCAAATCACCACGAGGTAGAGTTACCGGTGTAATATTTTTATGGAGTATCCCCAACAGGCTTAATTCATAGCTGAATAAAGTAGTTATCAATCCTTTTCAGTACCTAACCCAAATTTCTTATGAACAAAAAGAATAAAAATAACGGAGTGTAACAAGGCAGAATTTAAAATTTTCTGTATATTAATGGAACAGTTCAAAATGACCACCATTATGACATTCTGCACATCTCACTGCAATTGAACTTTTTGCTCGTTGTTGCATACGTTCGTTTAAAATTGCAGCCGCTTGGTTCATACGATTGTCCACATTGTTCGCTGGTGTGAGATACCAAATCTTTCAGATATCCCTATAACTAAAAATCTAAGGGTTTTGGATCAGGTAACCTTGGCGGCGTAGCTACGCACCCCCTCGACCAGTTCCCCGATCTGGAAAATCAGTTTGAAGCCAATCTCGAACCACATGATGATTATAAGTATTGTAAACCCCATTCTGCGTAAATGTTGCCGCATCTGTCCACAAACTATTGATAATAAAATTTGGATTTTCTTGATTTTGATTTAATAGCCATTCACACTACCTGACTCGTGCATTATAATCCTGTGGTAATAAATGTTGCACTTCTGTTTTTCGTAAGCGATATAGGCCGTTGTGTAATATTCTGTGTAGGTACTGTCGGCTTTGATATATCCACAATCCGAGAAATTCCACCGACGTGTCTCCCAGGCTTCCATTCAATTAAATCTAACATTTTTTTCAATATTGGGTTGTCTTACCATAAATGGACACCACCGCCACCCCTTTTTAGACCAACACTTCCTCTCTCTCGTAGGCGTTGGTCTGTTCGTTTAATAACTGTGTGGTTTGGATGTCTTCTATTTGGATAGCATTCAGCATATAGCCTTGCCTCTACGTTACAATTACCATCAACCACTCCAAGAATCCAAATCATGTCAGCGTACTCAGCAAAAGTGTATTCCATTAATGCAAGTGAAACGAAATTTACAAAAAAAAATAGAAAAATATGTTTGACAACTGTAAAATTCGGAACAGCAGTTAAAATTAAATAGAAATTACTAACAGTCTTGCTTAGATTTGTCTTGATATCGTTTCTAAATCTGGTGTTTTCAACAAAATTTTAGAATCAAAAATTTGCAATTTGAATTTATGCAGAAGTCATTTTTTGTTAATATTTTATGTTTACTGACGAAGAACTACTTTCATCGATAATATCTATTAGCTTAGCGTTGCTATTAAAGATACAGAGTATTCGAATTTCAAACTTCCAGAAGCTCGCGCGAAGAAACTATCTTGCGAAAAATAAATATTTTATCTGTTTTGTGTTCAGCATGCACTGCTGAATAGATGAATGATAGAAGCTTTACAAGAAAAGCATGATAACTTTAACCTATACAAAAAAGTTAAAGAAATGGCAGGATCAGGGCAGAAAAGATATGCAAATAATATATTAGCAGACATCAACAAGATAATCATAGATCCCGAACAAAAAATGGTGACTTGGAAATATTACCTTCAAAACCTCTTCAGTGACAACAGACCATTCAAATTTGAAATACGCAATAATGATGACAGACGCCAGACATTCAGATAGATGAAGTTAGAAAAGCTATACAGCTAGCAAAAACAGGGAAAGCGATAGGCCCTGACGAAATTCCAACAGAAATGTTGAAGCTATTAGATGACGATGGGTTGAAAAGGTTAACAGAATTAATTAATAATATATATTCAACCGGAATAATACAAAAAGAATGGTTAGTCTCTACCTTCGTTACCTTGCCAAAAACAAAAAATGCCAGAAAATCCAACGAATTTAGAACAATAAGTCTGATGAGTCATGTTTTTAAAATACTATTACGCATTGTACACCATAGAATATATAGTAAATGTGAACAAAACATTACGGATACACAGTTCGGATTTAGGAACAACATGGTTACACGAGAGGCGTTGTTCGGCATCAATGTTCTGTTACAACGGCGCAAAGACGTAAACAAGGACGTTTATTTATGCTTTCTGGATTATAATAAGGCGTTCGATACTGTAAAACACAAAAAGCTGTTATCTATATTAAATGATTTAAACTTAGACAACAGAGATATTAGACTAATTAGAAATCTGTATTGGAATCAGAAGGCTAAGATTACACTAGAAGACCAGTCATCAGAAGAGTTCGACATAGTCAAAGGTTTCCGTCAAGGTTGCGGATTGTCACCACTGCTTTTTAATATATACTCTGAAGCAATATTTAGAGAGGCGCTTGAACACTGTGATAAGGGAATCGTGATCGGAGGAAAAATAATTAATAATCTAAGATACGCAGACGACACGGCACTACTGAGAGAAGAAAGAGATGATATGCAGGAACTACTGAACTTAGTTATACAAAAAAGTGAGGAGTGTGGCTTGACCATAAATACCAAAAAAAAAAAACAAAACTATGGTTATCACAACACAACAAGGGAATAATCCTCACATAACAATAAATAACCAAGTATTACAAAATACAAGATCAATTAAATATTTAGGCTACATACTAGACGATCAGTGTACGTACATGGCAGAGGCGAGAAGTAGAATCGAACAATCAAGGCAGGCATTTATTAAAATGAATAAAGTTTTATGCAATAAGAACTTGAGCCTAGATCTAAGAATTCGCCTCGTACGATGCTACATATTTTCTACCCTCTTGTATGGCGCAGTGCTGGACAGTTTATAAAGCCGAAATAAAAAAACTTTTGATATGTGGACGTATCGCAGATTATTAAAAATACCATGGACGGACAGAGTGCGAAATGAAGAAGTCCTTCGAAGATTAGACAAAAGCATGGAAATAGAACTTACCATCAAAAGAAGAAAATTAGGATACCTGGGACACCTGATGCGACATGAACGATACAAAATCTTACAAGAAATTATGCAGGGTAAAATAGAAGGAAAGAGAAGTGTGGTACGAAGAAGGACTTCATGGATGGAAAATTTGAGAGACTGGTGCGGAAAAAGTAGTGTTGCCTTGTTTCGAGCTGCAGTAAACAAAGTACAGATGGCGCTACTGATCTCCGACCTCCGCTAGGAAAGGGATTCTAAGAAGAAGAAGATGCACTGCTAAACCATTCTACGAGGCTTGTTGTCTATACTTATGGGACACCCTGTACTACAAGCGGTAATATACAATTTGACCATTTGCTGTAGTTTCATATTTGGATTATGTTGTTTGAATCTAACTTTACGTTTTATTTTTTACTATTTGGCAGTATTGCCGAAAATAGCACTCTACTGAAACATTTAATTTTATGAAAGAAAAAAAGTCGCTGAAGTCGGGGGTACAATTTACAGCCATAACTTCCATTTCTAGTTTTGCCAGAAACGAGATCTACTTTCTTATTTCAAATATGACACTCTGTATATATCTATAATTTTATAATTTGCATATATTTAGGTTTAAAATTATTATTGCATTCATCTTTTTGACATTTTAATTATATTATATATTTTCAAAAATGTCTATAAAGTCGAACTGCAGCTTACAAATATTGCAAGGCAATTTTTGAGAACTTTTTCCAAAAGTCGTATTTTTAACAGAGATCAGAAAAAATAGTCTATTTGAATTAAGACATCTCAATAAATTACCTGCTTAGATTTTGAAAATTCTTGTTTCCGATTTAAGTAAATATTTTATCTGATGTACATTTCTAGTATTCATTTTGAACAGTTGTGCTACTAATAATAAAAAAATAAAGTAGAAATCATGGATACTGTCTACTTGTGTTAAAATTTCCTTAGCACTTGCATAGGAATACATGCTTTGCAAGTCGACTTTTTCACCCTAATGTTTGGAAAACTTTGAAAATGCAGGGCTTACGCCCAACCCTGCACAAAAAGTTCAGCCCTACTACTTAAGAATGCAGTTTTTAGTTAAAATGTTTGCAATTACATATGTGAAATATACAACATTAATTTTAATATTAATAATAATAATAACAAATTTTAAGCAGAACTTAGTTTGAAATACCTTCTTTTCTAAGTTTTCCCAATGCTAACACAGCCAAATTTGCTTTGGAAATCGGTTGCATTTAACTTTATAGTTTGAATAATTTCGAAATAGCTGGGTTTACACCTTGCCATGAATAACTGTTCAACATACAAGTTCGTAAACAAAACTTTTGCGAATTATTTCGAATTCAAAAGCTTTCATCACATTTTACAAACGTTGCACTTATTTTAAGCATTTGTTGCAGATAAACAATTAAATAGGAATCAATGTTCCAGTTATTCTTCTACTGCACTCATGCAAAAATAATTCTTTGGAAGATTTCATGCTATAACTTAGAAGATCAGCAGGTCTTACACCTTGACATGTACAACTTGTTCAGCCTTACAACCCATGAATAAATTTTGCAAACAAGAATTATTCTGGATTTGAATTGTTGTAACATACAAAATCTTGTTTTAAATGAAAGTGATTTTAAAGCTGCTACTTCAGTTCAGTTTTCAGATTATGACCCCCTTCTGTTTAAGGTACAGTTTACTGCATCCTGCTGTAAGTATTTTAACGAACAGTTGCTTTAATATTTTATATAGTACAGTATTAGGTATGTTAATAATCTAAAAGTAAAAATTCCTAAATTATCCAAGTTCAAATTTCTGTCTATAATTAAGATACACTCCGTAGGTTATTAATGTTAGAGCCGTTAGGCAACTGCTTTTACTTGCGCTAACGTAGCATCTGTTTATCCCAGGACGTTCAAAAAGAAAATTAAATATAATGACTCGCGTAACGACAACGGGCGTTTATTGTCAGCGCCGATTTTTTGCGGAGAAGTCAGCGATTTAGAAAACGCGAGTGTTGTTTACACAATTGAACAAGCGGCACACGCACCCGCCGAATTTCTTACTGCCGGAGTTTTTGTTCACCTACTGGAAGTAATTTTTAATTTCTATTTGGGAAAATCATAACAGACGGTTGAGGTATGTTAAGAATTTATATTCTGGTAACGTAGGGCCGTGTTATTGTCGATTTCGAACGCGCACCGATGATCGTTCTTCCAGAATGTGATTCCGGCTCCGGTTAGGAACAAGGAGAATCCTTATAAAACGGGGAAACTATCAACTTTTACAAAGTTTTATTCGAGGAAGATTGTACAGTTTCTCGATACGAGTTGGTGTTTTAAAACATGCTCATATGTTCGAACAAAAAATACATACTCTTGAAGATTGTTATAGTTCCACATATGTATATAATTCAAACTGCAGATGTTAGTGTGTCATTAAAGCTTCCTAAAGCAAAAATTAAGAAACATATGTAGTTTCTTCCTAATATAATATACAATCTCTGTTGTTGTTAGTTTGGAATTTTCGTAATCTGTTAATCATGCAGGAATCAAACAAATTAATAAACTCAATTTAAATAATACATTTATTAGTTAAGAGAAAAATAAAACAAACCAAAATTCAGTTTACCTGCTAGGGGCTGCAGCAACAAAAGTTCTTATACAGGACACTATTAAAATTCGAAAGTAAAACATCATGATATCATAACAAGCACATTAACCACAAAATTCAACTTACAACAAGATATAATAACGCGTCTTTTTAAATATCTTTGTAAATTTCGTCACATACAAATCCTGCTTCATTTGGACAACACAAATTAAAGAAAAACGTTTCTTATTGGTTACACGTTTCCAGGTCGTTGTGGAATTTCTTCTAGCAGTTTCCAGAAATTGTTTTGATTCTTTAGATGATGTAGAAGCATTTGTATTAGTAAAATTACAGGAGTTAGCGATGATCTTCAAATGTTTCCAACTGCAAGCCATTTTTTAAGTGGATAGGAAAACTTGGCAAAAATTAGGTAAATTTCTAATGAACAGTTACTTACAATATTTCATTTCGTGTTAGTTTCATACATTTCCCAAGTCACCTAAAAGCATCTAACGACTCACCAGCAAGTTCCGAAGAAAGCTACTGAAGGTAAATATAGAAACCTCTAGAATTGCGCTGACATTACCTGTATTAGATATACGGATACGCTCCTTGATATTCTGCTTTTCCTCCATTTTTTGCTTTAACAAAGTTTATTGTTTCAGTAAAACAATTGTCTTAGCTATAAAATTTGCAAGTCTTTGTCGATGTTTACATGATACTAGAGAATAATGGAAATCGGTTTTCTACACAGTAAGAAATTTACGATCTCTTTCAATCTAACTTTTTGCGAAATCGCAGAGGCTCTCGATTTTTTAAATCATACAAAATCAATTTCCTGCTATAAAATTATGACTACTGTACAAGGTGATTCTAAACATGTGCAAAAAACACGCGTAGCTGTGGTTATTTAACCCCTAAATTATATAGAATAGATAGGGGGCTTTTTTTACTTCAATTGACTAAAATGTAAATAACTTTTTTTTCTTGTCCGATTTTGATAAACTCCAGCTAGTAGTTCAAGCTTAATGCACAGTAGAAAAATATACAACCAACAAATCTGAACCAAAAATAAAGTATTTGGATTAAGAATTTATAAATTGGGGCATATCTTGAGATGAGTTGATGACAGCTATGAGAAAAATGATAAAATAGAGATCGTTAACATGAAATGTTTTGCAGTTTCTGAACTGATATTCTATTTTTTCAACTAAAAATAAGCTTGGACTGTTAGCTTTCCAAAACAATGGACTTTATCAAAATCGGACAAGTTGATCAAAAAATTGCTAGGTGATTTAGGAATTAAATAATATCAGCTAACGTAATTAAAATTTTTCGCACTTATTTAGAATCACTCTGTAGAATTACTATATATTTATTGAGTGTGTGTATATAAGGTTAAATTTCAAAAATAATTCTAAATATAAATATATACTACTAAATCGATGGCTACACAATCTGTTGGCAAGGATAAACAAAACGACACTGACCCTAAATTGATTTTATAATATATTCATGGGGTAGAAATATCCATTAATAGACAACAATTAAAACAATGGGTTGTGCAAAATTATGTAATCATGCCATTAGCTAATATTTGATTACCATTAACAGTTATGCAATTTTAAGATTTTTAAACCGTTATTATCTTAATTTATTAGCTAGTTTTGAGTAAGTTTTTTAATATACAGGGTAACCCGCCGAAGAGGAAACAAGCGTGTTTGTGACACTAAACATTAATTCTTCGAAATACACCGGAACGCGTCAAATTAATTTGCTAGGATGTAATACGGCTATTTCCGTTCACTATTGAATCACCCTCAAGGTCGTCGGATTTATCTCCGTTAGATTTCATTTTGTGGAGTCATTTCTTTATTATTATTATTATTATTAGCCCGCAACATCCCACTGTTGGGCAAAGGCCTCAACAATAATGGAGGTTATTGATCTACTCTCCCATAGTGATCAATCCTCGTGGAAGAGAGGCGCTGCGTTAACGCAACCTTCGGGTCACCCATCCAAGTACTGACCGGAGTCAACGCTGCCTTAACTCTCCTGATCGTACGTGAACGGGCGACGAATGAGCGCAACCCGGGACCTATGGAGTCATTTACAGAGCAAAATTCGCGCAACCTAACCTGATTTTTTATAATATTTACGACAACGTAATCAACAAATGCCGTCTAGTCACTCCACAGTCTTCAGAAATGCTTCTGAATGTTCGATAACATTTTGAACAGAACCTGTATTATTGTGGCACTCATTTCGAACACTTACTACCAAGGGCGTATCCAGGGGAGGGCAGCTGCCGCTCCCCTTCCAATGTGGAAAAAATTTAAAATAAAACAAAAAAAATATAAACAAATTTCCGAAAAATTAATTAATAGGTTGCTTGTTGGTATGTCAACATTTTGAAAGAAATTAAATAGAGACCCTCGTGCCATCTGCTAAAAGTCATAAGAACTGCAACCTGTATTACACACGTACAGGTTGTAGTTCTTATGACTTCTCATAGATGGATGTATAGCTAACTCGTGGCAACAACGAGCTTTCTAGAATAATATCATCTCATTTCACGACGCATCAACAACGAGAATATTCCAAAAGCTACTTACATATATAAGAGCGCGCGCATAAGTATTGACGTTCATTTGGGTCCACACCAACTTCTTGATAGTATTGGAAATATCGTAGGCATGGCGACCACTATGCCGGTTAATAAGAAAAATCATCGTCTGGAAAATCGTCGACAAACTACGATTTTGCGGCAGATTCTAAACACCTCAAGAGACATTTCAATCACCAGTGGCTTGACACATATTCACCATGCTCACTCAAGGCGACACCAAGGTGCTTTCTGTAAATATAGTGTGTTGTTTCGCCAGTCAGCCAGCATGATGAGAGGTGGTTGGGGTTCTTTCATCATCAGACCTTCCACTAAGTACAAGGACATGCATGATTATTGCAAAGCACATGTACGGACCCAGGGGCACAAAACTGCAATGGAATCTGCAAAATCGTTCATGAAGGCCGTTCCAGTGGATATCCTACTTCGCCAGTCTTCGCAAGTATTAATAGAAAAAAACAAGACAGTACTGTCCTCAGTTGTTTCCTGCGTCATTTTTTCCGGCACACATGATTTACCTCTCAGAGGCAAAAATCTGGGTGAAGGCATACTTATAGACTCATGCCGTTTACGCATCGAAACAGGTGATTCACAATTAAAACGCCATTTTGAGCATAGACCGAAAAAGGCGTCATACCTATCACCTACATACAAAATGAAATAATTGATCTATGTGGCACTACAATCAGGGAACAAATCGTCACAAGGATTCAGGAAGCTTACGCCTACAGCATTCTGGCTGACCAAACCGCGGATATTTCGGGCAAAGAACTGCTGCCTATTGGATTACATTTCTTCGATGAAAAGACCAACACAATCGAAGATGACTTTTAGGTTTTGTAGAGCTTAAAAGGCTTGATGCCAAAAGTATTGCTAAAGCCATTGAAGATTTTGTGACAAATTTCAACCTAGATCCTGATAAGTGTGTGGGGTTAGGCTTCGACGGATATTCCGCCATGTCTGGGACGTGCGAGCTATCTTGATCAAAAGTACAATAAAGCCTTGTATTTCCATTGCTCCTCGCACAAGCTAAACCTTGTCGTGAACGACTTAAACGTTATCCCAGAAACTCGAAACTGCGTTGAAACTATCAAAGGAGATAATCATATTTTGTCGCAAGTCCGTTTTACGATGCAAGCTTATAGCGAACATTCCTAAATTGTGTGAGACTAGATGGTCAGAGAAGTACAAAAGCATCCGTGTTTTTAAGAATCACTTCGTCGATGTTGTTGAAGCATTACAGACATTAGCTGAAGAGGGTAATTCAGCAAGAAGAAAAAATGCATATCAAATGCATGCAGCGGTGTGCAGGTCTTCATTTGTTGTGTCAATAGCATTAATTGCGAAGTATTCCTCTATATGTACTGTATCCCATAGCAAATACACTTCAGTTGAAGGCACTTGACATCGTTAAAGCTAACCAGCACATTCAAACTATTCTCGCCATGCTAAAAGAACATCGGGAAGATGCGGAGAACGTCACAGTTGAAATTTTGAAAGAAGTAGGCGACATTGCAAAGCATTTTAATATTGATATAACCGCCACTCGCGTTACTGGCCGATAAATGCATAGAAGCAACCCTCCACCCAGAAATCCATCCGAATTTTGGAGGAGGTCTCTCTAATTCCTTGCTTGGATTCCATCATATCACCTTTAGAAGTCAGATCTTCTGCAGACAAATCGCCTCCATTTTCATTGACACACTTCCGTATGAGTAACATGAGAGGTATTTCATTGGAGGAATGGAATGAAACTACTTCCTCTCGTGCAACGTTTTACAATTTGGAAGGCATCGAAGGAGAAAGAGAATTGTGGTTCAAAATGCGGAATGAGGTAAAAGAAGCGCCAGATATCATCGAAGTTTAGAAAAAAAAGCAAATTGTTTTTTCCAACCATTAGAAAGGCGGTACTGATTTTGCTTTCACAGCCCTGCACAACAAGGGCTATAGAGCGTTCATTTAGCTCTCTTCCCCGAATCAAACCATGACTTAGAAGCACTATTGGTGAAAATAGGTTAAATGGGTTAGCCATGCTAAGCATTCATCGTCAATGGGTTTTCGCAAACAAGGAACAATTAGTGGACGCTGTAGTTAGAAAATTTGCAACTAATCCTCGCAAACTACTGTTCAAATATTAATTTTATTAATAAATAGTGTTTTTCTTCTGTAATTGTGTATTATTGCATGCCCCCCGTGGACCCCCTTCTGCCACAAAAGTAATTAGATTCAGAAAGCTGCCCTCCTTCCGTTTTGAGCTGGATACGCCCTTGCTTACTATCCTGAAACTTTGGCTTGCATTTTCTGGGGAACTAATACCCCGAGCATCCAAATATAGAAACAATACTGTAAAGCAAATTAATCGAGCTTACAAATAGTATATCTTTGGATATCCCTTGCCATTTAACATTTTTAGAAGAAGAACTGTATGTTACAGAAGTACAATGAAATGCAATCGAAAAATTGGCAAAAACGACATGACAATTGCAATTGACAGCTAATCTCTTTAACATCAAACTAGGTTTGAATTAAGTAGTATGTTAATTAACACAACTGCTTGAATGATATTGATGAAACAGTCACTATTTTTCACCTTCTTCTGTAGTACATAATTAGACATATCAAAATATTGAACGCATCTTGATAGTTAATTACAGATAATGGACGTCCAAAAAAAAAGGGGGAGTCAAGTTAAGTTAAACTGTTAAAGTCACTTTATGAGTCACATCTTGAAAATACTAAAACGTATATTACAAAACCGCATCAGAAACAGATGAAAAGAAGCAATCAGTGAAGAGAAATTTGGTTTCCGAGAAGAAATGGAAAGAAGACAAACTTCATTCTATATGCATACCCTCCTACAAAGACGCAAAGAAGGAAAGAACTGCTATCTATATCTGTTTCATCAACTACCAAGAAGTGTTCGATAGAGTACAGCATAGTAAGCTTATCGATACATTAAGAAAATTGGCTTAGATGATAAGGATGTGAGACGAATAATCAGTTTATATTGGAAGCAGTCAGCAACGGTTAGCGTCAACGACGAACAATCGAGAGGGAGGGATTTTCATCAAAAGAGGTGTTCGACTCTTTCCTATTTTATTCAACATCTTCGCAAAAGACATTTTCAGAGTAGCTAGAAGAAGAATAAGAAATGCTAACACCGCAATCATGGCTGAATCAATTGAAGAATTGCTTACTCAATAAAGTGGACGAAGAAAGTAAAAGATGGTGAGTTACCATAAACAAAGAGATTGACTAAATGTTACGTATAGTCAGATAAAACGCATCGAATTATTCGAGATGTGGCTACATAAGGATGCTTAAAATATCATGAACAAGAAGGATAAGAAACGATGAGATACTGGAGAGAGAGGATGAAGGACATTTTCAGAATCTTGTACAATAAAAGATTTCATTTTATAAGCGTGTTTTCTTATAATCAATGTTATGTTTGCAAATGAGGTTAGGTACACACGTCATAAAGCTTGTGTAATTGACGTCGCATCTCGAGTGGTGTACCAACATAACTGATTTGGCTTTTACCTGTATCTTGTCTTTTCATTCTTTCTGTTTTTAATAAACACTAAACAATAAGTAAGACAGGGAGAGAAGAGCTTGCAGAGCTGAAGAACATGACGCATTGAAAAGTACGCGTGGTTGTCGTTTATTGTATACAATACAAAGCATTTGAGGTTATGTTGCTTTGTTGGTACACCAAGCTGACGAAAAGTCACGCAATGCACGCAAACAAAACTAAACGCCCGTTACGTCAGAAAAAACGTTAAGTTAATGTCTCTGATATTACTGTGCAGCCCCGAAGATTTAGAAAACGTCTATTCGGTCTGATTTATCGCAGATTTAAATCTCCACCAAGTTTTCAGAAACACCCTGTAAATATCAAGTCCAACTCTTGAGTAGATAATCCTAAACCATTGTGCAAATAAACACAATACCTTCGGGGGATTCAGACGCTCGATTAGACTTCAAACCTTTTACGATTAACACTGCCGTAAAATTCCTTTTAATCTCTTCTTGGCTGTTTCTTTCAAATAAATTACATATAACATAGTTGAGTGTAACACAAAATAGATAGACAACATAAAGTACTGCTTTTACTGTTACTTGTTAGAAATATGTGTGTATCGAACACTGTATAAGTGTATATCATACAAAATGTTGTTGTAACGTGCATTCATTTTTCTTCAAGGATCTCATTGGTTTATTATGAGGGCTACCTAATGAGACGGTACGCACCTATGGATGCCCTAATGTAGTGTTTGTGTTCATGTTCACTTCTGGCACGATGCACTCGACACAATGATTGTTTAATCGATTCCAATACAGTCCGCTTGCTCCTAAAGAACGGCGCGTAGTATACTGTAAAGTGTCTCTGTATGTCTCCGAGCGCTTCTGGCGCTCAAACGTATTCGGACCCCGCTGTCCTATTGAAATTTCAACGCGTTTGCCGTTATCATAATTCATAATTTTAATAACAGTTAGCAACCAAAGGCAAAAAATAAATTATGGACTCTCAACGTAAATTTTTAGCAATGTTCTTCAGCTTATTTGTTTTTGTAGAATTTCTCTAATACTACATACTACTCTTTATAAATCAGTATAACTATTTTTAAAGTGATTTCAATGATTTCAAAACTGCATAAGTCGTAAGTCAGAGAAAAGTTCTAATAGACATAGGTAAATATCGATTGCTACGTTCTTAAAATACCCTGAAGATGTTACTATACTGTAGAAATATTTTAAAACCATATAAAACTAATAAAATATTTCTATAAGGCATGTCTTCAAAGTTTTAAAAATGTATACAGGTATACTCAGCTACCATCTTCAGTAGGAACTTGAACGAACTAGATCATCTTGGCTGAGGAATACCTCTGGAGATAAGTCCTTCACCAAGTCAACAACTGAAGTCCAATAGTTAGGTACTTTAAGGGTATTTTTTTTAATTTTATCTTTAAGCCTTTTTGATCTTCTATTACAATATTTTTACATAACCATGTTTGCGATAGTTAAGTCAACATAGCAGTAGTTTCTTGATTTTCTGCTACAGCTACTATTTTTTGTAGGTCGCTATCGCTATAGTTTTCATTTCAAATAGCGCACCTTTAATAAATGCTAAGAGTAGGTACCTTTGGCTTCTTTGCCTGTTAGTGTTATTGGTATTATGCAATAGTATATTCTATTCAGAACCTGAGATCTACATCACTGAAGAAATTTGCTGGAATTAGGTTAAATTTGATAATTATGCTATTAGCTAATCATTGATTGAAGTTAACAGTAGATTAAATTTGATATTGGTTGCACAAACATATTAGGCCGTTGTTGGCCGCTTTGTTAATTGAAATTTGATAGTTTGTCGCATATAAATGCCAGAGAAGAGATATGGAAATTATATGATGATATTAACGACTTCGTGTTTCTCCCAATTATCAATATTATAATAATGGCCGAAGTTAAAATGGGCAAACCGGGCTTTCAGTTTATTGCGATTTTCCAAACATTTGTGTAAATCAGTGGTTCCCAAACTTTTTTAAAGCGAACCCCCTTTTGGCCAAAATTTTTCTCGCGACTCCCCTCTTCTAGTATTCAATGTCATTCAGAATCAGCGGCTAAAAGGCCAACTGGTGCCATCTATTAACAAGTAGTGCAATTTATTAATTTGTTCTCCGTGTTTCCCGAAATGTCTACCATATTCGAGCAGGTGCTAGATAAAATTGGAATAATCTGGAAAATCCATTATGCTCTGTATAAGCAGTGGGCCGGGCAGATATTAGTTATCATTTAAAAATTGTGTACTGTACTGCTGACTGTGTGTTGAGTGCAATAAATTAATAACATCTATTTAATATTAAGTACAAACTTTACTCGTTTTGTTAAATATGGATAAATTTTTAAAACGGCCATTCTTCCGCGTCTGGCAGTGGCAAGAATATAAAGAAAAATAGATTGTACAACGATGAATATCTCAAATATGGTTTTACCGTTATTACCCGGAAACCCCAGTACGTACACTGTCGAGAAGTGTTGTCCAAAGAAAGTATGAAGCCATCGACGCTATTTCGACATTTAAATGCCAAACATCCGGGCGAAAAAGAAAAGTCTGTGGAATTCTTTGAAAGAAAGCCAAACTCCCTCCACAAGGAGCAAGCCACTTTTACATCAGCAACTACTAGGAAAAGCACTACTATCAAGTAATTGAGTTACATTTCGTATTGCAAAAATCAATAAGCCATATACAAATGCTGAAGATCTTATTTTACCAGCAGCTGTTGAAATGGTGCAAATAATGGTTGGTGAAAAAGAGGCTGACAAGTTGAAAGCAATCGCCCTCTCTAATAGTACTATCCAAGCCAGAATAAGTGACATGGCAGAAGATATTCGAACACTAGCAGTTAAAAATATTAACTGCACATACTTCTCATTACAGATGGACGAATCCACGAATATTTCTAACTGTGTCCAATATATAGCATTTGTAAGATACAATACTGGCCATGATATTACAGAAGATATTTTATTTTGTACTCTATTAGAGGTCAATACCATCGGAAAATGTTTATTCTACACTTTCATACAAAGCACTAATACGTGCGAGAGTGACTGGGTAAAATGCGTTGCTATATACACCAATGGCGTCCTGCTATAACAGGACGTTAGTCTGGTCTTATTGTTAGATTAAAAAAGATAATGCCAAATGTCACATGGTTACACTGTTTTTTGGGTCTTTACGTTTTGAAATGGATTGTTTTAAAAAATGAAATGAAACACTCTGAATAGCAGTTTGCAAGGCTGCGATATTAACATAATAACAGCCACGGACAAAATTAACGGATTTATAAAGGAACTTGATTTCTGGTCGACTTCAATTGGAAAAAAATAAGTTTGATTCATTCCAGTGCGTTCAAGAACTCATGGAAGACTTAGTTAAGGATGATAGCATTATAAATGCCGAGCACGTGTTGCTGATATGCAAGTTAATTTGCACAATTTAAAACAACAGCTCATTGATTATTTTCCCAAAGAAATTGAAAACAGTTATGACAATCACAGATAGATACTAAATCCGTTTTTAGACAATTCCGTTAAACAAACTAAAATTTCGACAAACATGAAAATAATGTACTGAAAGATCGTGTGATGGAATGTTGAAACTAGACTTCTTTTCCCAGAGTGAACATCAGTTTTTGACTAAAATAATGCAAGAATGCCCCGAACATGCGGACAAAGCTGTGAAGGGTAGGGTGCCATATGCTACGTCATATTTGTGCGAATTAAGTTTATCGTCTATGACGCCATTCAAATAAAAGTAAGAAATCGCTTGAAACTGATATTATTTTTGGTTGTATCGAATAAATTGTCCAGATTTGAAAAGTTAGTTTCTGAAAAACAGTCGCAGCCCACTCTTTGGGGACCTCTAGTGTAGATCATTTAAACAATCATTAATACTTTTACTACATCAACGACTTCTTATATCTATTAATTATCGCGTTTACCTAGGTAATGCTCCTAATTATAAATATTTTACTAATAGGCAAACTAAAAAATATCAATTTTTCTAAACTTTTTTGAACGTTTTCGGTAATTTTTAAAAATATGCCCGGATAATTAAAAAATATTAAAAAAGGTGAAAATTTTGTTTTTTCGGTGAGATATCATTAGTTATTATTAAATATTAAATAAAATTTTCTAGTTTCTACTTTTTGCGAATCCATAACACACCAAAATTAAGGTGAGGATATACAGAAACCTGTCAACTATTGAAATTTTAAGGGCAATTTTATAATATTTAGTGCCTATACATATCATTTTATTACCATGTTAAAACGAATCGCTGCAAATTAATCCGACCATCAATATCAGTTCGCGTGTTATACACATGTTAGCCAAAATAGAGAGCGCGATGTGGAGCGCGGATCATAAATATGAAGCGACATATCGGGCGGCGGTTTTCCTGCAAACAGACCGAGCAGGAAGCCACGCTAACAAATGGCTTTGTGACATCATATTTACACCCTCTGCAACAAAAATAATATATGTCCGTTCGAATCATTGAACACGACGGCGATGTCCCGCTGCGAGCTTGCGAAAAATAACTATACAGTGTCATGCGGATTCCCCTACTACACATAATAACAAATAATAATATAACAGTTCATAAATCTCGCCCGCACAAAAACCGACCGCGACGGAAAAGTCCTTAATTTTGAAATATTTGCCGCTATTAAAAAGATAAGTCGCATTCCGAGATAAAGCAAGGAAACACACGCTTGACAAAACATCTTGGATGTAATAAACAAAAGTTCAATATGCTAGTTAACATTTTTAATAAGAGTAGGCCATGGAAAGCAAATCGTATGTCTACACTTTAACTAGACATTATATACCGTTTCGTTTACCGCCAAAAACTGAACTCATATTTTGAAAACAAGCCAGAGGACAAACGTTCCTTCGGTTTTCAGTAAAAATGCTGTTCCTGATGGTCATTAAATCTTGTATTAAAATTCACTCACATAGTTTTAACGTTCGACAAGGACGTAGAGGCGAGCGAATGTATAAAATTTGCTTAAAGCAAATGGATGTTATGTAACGAGATTGGAATGCGTATGGTGATTATACAGGGCCCAGCAGCTAATATGGCCTAATTTTAAACACACACTGTAAGAACCAGAAAAGTTAAGCTGAAGCAATGTTTTTATAGAAAGATACTACATTTAAGGAGATTTGAATGGTTTCAATTATATCTCCTAGGGGACTTCCATCCGCCTCCATGCACTGTTCTAGCAGGTTCCTTATATATATATATATATATTGCTATGTAATATGTTATTAAATAAATAATTACTAAACTTAAATAATTTACTTTACCTCGGCTAGCTCAAAAATTAAATCTTTACGTTGGTTACGCCAATAATACAAATCAAAATATACCAGCATATAAAAACCATAAATATCTCAGGG
>JABXWE010004068.1:0-66773 GCA_014611495.1 Limonius californicus
CTCGTATATATATATATATACACAGTGCGGTCGTAAAATACCCCCCCCCCCTACTATCTTTTGAACGACTTGATATTTCTTCACAAAATTTTGTGTGCTTTAATTTAATTTAATACTACTTTTTAGCCCATATTTTAATTTTAACTTTCAAAATGGCGGCTGGGTGCCGTTATGGAATATTTTTTTAAATGGCAATGGGGCTCGATTGACACCTCATTCGAAAGGTCTCTTTGAGTAGAGTAGTATACATAATTCTAAATTTTGGGAAAATTTTATAGATTCAAAAACAAATGACAGACCTCCAAATTGTCTGTTTCTGATACTAAGCAAAACGCTAAAAGAAATGTAGGAGGCGAGACAACAGAAGTAAAACAATTGAAATAATTATATACAGAGTTAATCAAATGTGTGGAGCCATCCATATATCTCGGTAACCCTTCGTTAGATTTTGCATTTTCGAATCCACCATATTTTGAAATCACCCTATACGAAAATTCATTAAAATCTAACGATTGATTACCGAGATATTGTTGTGGGCCAAACGATCTTTTTCGTCGACCCGCAACCGAATAGGTAGAAAAAGGCCTGCAGCTTAGCTCAGAGGAGTAAAGGGGTTCACGGAAATCGCTTACGGGAGGAAATCTTCCTGGTTGTGTACAGAGTAGGTCAAAATTAGTGGGCGCTACCTTCCAAATCACAGCTAATTGTAGGTTCTCGTGGAAGGCCGAGAAGCCGACAGCTTACGAGAATCGAACTCACCTTTATTGTGCCTCCCTCCTGTTGAGAAAGCTTGCAAAATTCATGCATACACAAATACAAATACACAGTAATAAAAGATGTAATGAATTTTAAAACACATATAAGAAACCGACTGGAAATGACAATACAAAAATGACGGCAAATGGTAATTTAATAGCTCTATCTTACAAATAGTTGAGCGCTCAAGAGGAGGAACTCGCCGTCGCTGGCGTACGTTATTTAAATTGTCCAAACGACTACGTGGCCAGTGGCGTCGGAGTTTACACGAATAACACAATATATATATAATTACTCTATACATTTAGTAATACAAAAAAAGGACAATCGGCGATTGAAGGTCGCTTCTTGTTGCATAAAAAAAAGGTTCAATCACTTAGAATTTTGCAAGTTAACGCGTAAAAGGTTTTGTTTTTCATTACACAAAAAAACTAAGTCCTTTACCTTGACTTCCGGTGAATGGGGTAGATAGAGAGAGGCAGGCCCAATTCTGGGGGTTGTCTTCCAGATGCAGGTACAGTCTGGAGTATTTTCAGGTCCGGGAAAAAGGTAGACGTTCTTCGGAAGAATTCTGAGACGAAATATTTGCTGCACAACTCTCGTAGTTTGTCGCAGCAACGGCGCATGTACAGGAACAACAAATGGGCTCGATAATACTCTACCAAAGGCGATCGGCAAATTCGCAATGAATTGCCTTTCCAGGGATAAAAATTCCAGCGTGTTCTCTTTTAAATCCGATACTTGTCGATATCCTGTTCACTTCACGGTGATAACAGCGAAACTACACGCGATAGATACCCATCGAAAACCAAAAGCCGCCCCTGCAGTACTTAATTTCTTAACGGTCCCCGTACATGAACTTGGGCGACCGGAGTCAGTGAAGGTGTAAAATCGACTCAAGAGCTCAACGCAACGCGAACCTGTTTTTCCCAAAAAGATTACACCACAAGAGAAATATGCGCAATTGTTCTGGAAGGAATAACACGTGCGACTTCCGAGAGTAAACATTTCCGAGAATTATTTTTAAACGGCAAATCTAGCCTACAAAGGGAAACTTCAATGCTTTGCGGAATTGGCCCCTCATAACTTAATCTTAAAAGAAAAATAACGAAAACTGTAATCAACATAAAAAGATTGTAATTAAAATAGAAATTCGATTCCTATAGAGCGGCAATTAGAACATTACTTTAATCCAGACGAAGTGGCACAATCAAATGAACATAACAATATATGGATAGTTCCATACATTTGACTAACTCTATATAATAACCTGTATGTTTTACAGTTTTCAATTGCTCATCACTGGAGTATTAATATATTTAATATAGCTTTCTGAGTGTTTCAATTTCTGCGCTATTCAATTATTTAAGCGTAATTTTATGGCGTTTCCGTGAAAATAAATAGTTGTAATTAGCTGATACCAGTTATTGGCTCTTTATCATCCAAACCAAGTGGCTACTTAAAACATAGCTGTACGTATTACACTGGATGATCGCTTGTTTTTTATGTAGTAATGCTTACCGACCTAATAGTTTTAGAAGGTTTGTCAATTTAATTCCGCACTGTAGCACTGGAGGCACATGAAAGTAAACCAAAACTAAATCAGTATATAATAGTTCACAATTTTATCAACAGAGGTTGGTCAAGTGAAAACACCGAACAGCTGTTAGTTCCTGCGCAGGACGCTAGATTGTACATCGTGTTTCTGTCAATCGTAATGGAGCAACGAATGAATATTTTCTTGTAAATTAGAGAAAACTCCAACAGAAACTATTGAAATGTTGTACACTGTGTACAATGATAACGCATTCAGTGGTACTTATTGCATTTAAATAGTTCAAACGTTTCAAAGTAATACGTGATGACGCTACAACCGGGCGTCCGCCGAACTCTTGAAATGCAGGTTCAGTTGTAGGAGTTTGTGAAATTCTGCCGAAAAGTCACCGAATGACCCTCCGAATGATGGTAGATGAGATGAACATCAGTAGGGAGACGATTCAATAAATAGTAGGTATATGAAGATCTGGAAACTAGGAAAATCTGTGAAACGTTCGTCCTGTGGATGAGCAAAAACATTGAGGAATTTCGTCGTATTCAGGCTTGTCGCAACAATGCAAATGATATTAACTGCATTTTCACTGCTGATGAGTCATGGGCGTTTCAGTACGATTCCATGACGAAACGTCAGAGCATGCAGTGAATTGGAAAATCACCAAGACGCTAAAAACTCCGTTAGTAGAGATTTAGAATCCACACCACGGCGATTACCTTCTCCGATAAACAAGGTGTGTTCCTTAAAAAATTATGCCTAAAGAACAAACAATTAATAGTGAATTCTACGTTGAAGTAAGCGATTATTACAGCACATTTCTTGGAAAGTAGTTGGTTGTTCTTAGATGACACTGCACCTCCCATTCTGCACTGATTGTGAAGAGTGTTGAGATTAATCACCCACCTTATTCGCCTAACTTGGCTCCAGCAGACTGCTTCTTTTTCCTGAAGTGAAACTTGTTCTCCAACGAAAACGATTTCAGGACGAAGAAAATATTAAGAAAAATATAATCGTCGAATTGAAAGCAGTTTCTTCGGACGCATATGCCGACTGTTTCCAAAATCTTTTAGAACGTCCCATTAAGTGTATTAAAATAGAGATTAGAGCTAATTGTTTACGTTTGTTTAAATATTTATCCAAAAACTAAGAGGCGCAGAAATTATTGGAGTTATACTGTCGGAATCTTATATTACTTCAATCTTTCCTCACGAGGAACATAAAATTGGAATATATACAGGGGGATCTATTTAAGAAAATAAAAGTGTAATTTCCGAATTTTATAAGAACCACCATGTATGTATAATCAACAAATATCATGTTAAATGATTTACAGATATTCCTTCGTATTTCATTCGACTTCGTTGTTCTCATAGGTTAGTTTCCCTGATTTAGGTGTGATAATAGAATAAATTTTGGAAAAGGGCTTGGGCCGTATTTGAGTAGTGATTAAAAGACAATATTATAACAGGGCGCAAAATAAACATTAAAAGTAATTTATGCATTAAAATTTATTTCTATTCCAACTGCCCCATTTTATTGTTATTTATCATTTTAAAAATCTTTAGATTTTTATGTTACGGCCGTACAGTTGCGTAACACCTTGTATATTACATGCTAATTGGCTGTTCTGTGTAGCATATTCATTTCTTAGTTTAAGGAATATTTCTTAATTTTCTGGCTGAAGTGAACAGGAAATGCAAATTTTATAAACGAGACGAAATTGCCCAAAATTAAATTTTTAAAGCTTCCTAGAAACCTGTCGACATGTTGAAATTGCAATTCAGGCTCTAATCATTTAATTTATTGTCTTTTACCGTCCTCCTCCTCCGTTTCGTTAAAGTTTTACCGCATTCGTCTCATTTCGTTCCGACAGCTTAATGTCCTAGGGGAACGATGGATGAAATTAAATTTAGACCATGTATATTTTGTAATTATTCCAGTAACGTGAATATCTTCCCAGTTCTCACTTTTGTTAAGTAAATTTACCCACTCGCCGCCCATAGTTGCGTACACAAATGGCAGTAAGCACTTTACTTAAGTGTCTGCATTAGACATACAATAGCGACGCACACAAGGGTTGTAACAACATTCATTATCATTAAATTTGCGAGCGTTTCTACGCTTTAGTGGCGTTCTAGGACACATCTAAATATATTAATAATAAAAGGAAAACCAAGACAAAGTAAACTTCTGAATTAGTGGAGGACCCTTGGGAACGTTCTTAAACAATAATTACTGCTTATCCTATAATTTCTTTTTCATTTAATAATTCTATTAGTAGCTGTACGTTCTACGGGCTTGATCATTATCCAATCAGTATTAATTCTTAAAGTACGATAGTAAAGAACGTCCATATATATATTAAACTAAATAATAGTGGTAAATAATTACATAAAGGGGAGTTTTTCTACAAGAAAAGTAAGAAGTAAGAAACACGCTTAAATGAAGGGCATAGTGAAGACACAATTCTGTATTCACATAAAAAATTTATTCAGAAAAATTTGCGGCACTTTCAGTTAATGGAGTAAATTGAGTTATAAAACAAAGATTGGAGGTGAAATTTTCCTACTTTTATTACAAATTATGGTATTTCCAGCTTCTGAACTAGTATTCTGTTTTCCAAAGAAAAGGTTCATAGGTACAATTTTTTATAAAATTTAAAGAGTTATTTAACAAAGTTTCGAATAGAAATAACAATTTAAATACCTACATACAAATAATTTACAAAATTTTCAATTCTGGGTCAGATTTCGTCCACTTTTAAACACTCCAATATAGATATTTCTATAGGAAATTTAGATTGTACTTTTAGCTTTCCAAAGCAAAGAATTTATTAAAATTGGACAAGAAACACAAAAGTTATTTACATTTTAGTGAAGTGATGTAAGAAAACGTTGAACCCTGTATCTCCGTAACGGTGTCGAATTAAAAAATTTACTAAGTAATTTGTGTGTTAAACAACCTCATACACGGTTAAAGTTTTTCGCACATGTTTATAATCACCATGTATAAAGTAAATTTATATTAATATGTAAGAGGCTTTGATTTCTCATGGAGCTTAGTCATGAAATTTTGACCAATTCATAAACTTTAGCCATATGTATGAGAAATCATAAATAATTCTAATTAGAATTGTCTACACAAAAACGGAATTTATTGTGTACCTCAGTTGATCTTATTTGTAGTCACCGTAACTACGATCTGTTGCTAATGACGCGCGTAGAAATATTGAAAAGGACTGTTGTTGAAAAGACGGTAGTCGTAACAGGAGTGCTATAATAGCACTCCGGCGTAAAATACTGTATTAATTAGTAATTAAAAAGTGTTTCTGAAGTTAGCCTTATTTTTTGTCTTTTTGAACAAGTTTTGGACACTGAAATGGCTAGAAAAACTATTTTTTAAAATTTAATATTTGGAATCTTCAATGGCGTCGGTTTGTATACATGCAATAGTTTTTTGGTTGTTAGGCATAGAGGCACCTAAGTAATTTAATTTGGAATATGCAACAACAATAATCAAAATAATAAAAGCAGAAGTGAAATTGAAAAAACTTATTTTTTAAATGTTCAAATAGATATTTTTAAATAGAAACACATTAAAATTAACCCTGTAACACAATAATTTAATGCCACATCACGACTTTCCTGTTTTCAAACTCCATAATAAGGTATAGCATAATATATTTACATAATAATCGTGTTAGTTGACTCTGAGGCCACATTAAAACATTATTTAATTACGAATTGATTATAAGTAATTCATTAGTTAATGAATTAATCCTTTCGTATGGTTTTCTCATGTAGGTATCTTTTTAGTAATTGAAGTAGTTATATATCGTGGAAAATAGAATAAAAAGTATGTTTCATATAGCAAGCACTAAACTGCGATTTCATGTGTTACACGTCGAAAATAAAAGGAAACGGAAACAATTTGCTCTGGCTCTATTTCGTGTAATAACAATGCTAAATAGATTGGACGTAAAGTGAAACATTTATTCAAAATATGATTTTCGAAGCGCTTGGCCATGGAAAACAAGCTGAGCGTATTTGTTTACGACAGAATGTTTACGACTTTTAACAGAATCACGTGACAGTTGTTAAAGTAAAATTCAGTTGATACAATTTTTAATCGATAACCAAATTTATCTGAGTAACTATATTAGAACGCGTTGAGGTACGGATTGCTTGACAAACCTGGGTGAATCGTTTTCTTTCAAGATCATCATCATCATCTGACATGGAGCTGACTCGAGGTGTTGTGTTTTGCTATACGAACTGGCCCGTTAAATACTTAACACCTTCGTTGCACACGTTCTTCAGTCAGGTTACTTTATTGCAGCCAAGTAATTAGGGGATAGAATTAATATACTCGATCCATCTTGTTTGTACAATTTATTCACACAATATACATATCTTGTAACTATAATTCGGATGTAGCTTCGTTGATGATCTTAATTCAACTGCCACTACTTTTTACCTTCAGTATAAAAGAAAACTTAGCTTCCTAACAAAATTGGCAGGGTTGACAACAAGCTGCCACCCTATTGGTTAACATAATCGCCTTTTGTTTTACCGCCAGGCCAGCTACATTACATAATTGCCTTTGGTTTCGCCGCCAGGCAGAATATACGTGCTATAATGCAAATCTTACAGCTGAACTGATACATGTGGTAGAAGTATTGTAACATAATACTTTAATACTAGCAGGTCAATACGTTGGCCCGCCGCTTGGGTTAGGGTAATTAAATAGGACAGTCGGCATTTCTAATACCGTGAGAAGTTTCAAGTCTTAATTATTGAATAAAATCATTCTTACTTACTTAAACACCTATTTAATATCCAAAATTCCCAAAACCCAATGAGGCATATTACAACAGAGGGTCGATCGTATAATAAATAGGGATGTAGAGCGAGTCTTAAGATATTTAGGAATCACTATTTCTTTGGTGTAAATCAAGCATTTTGCATAACCCAAGTTGGATACATTTAAAAAATTCTCTGTACATACCACGCGGCACAGATTTTAAAACGTACCCAAATCATTCTGCCAGTTATATAATGTTTAAAAGTTATGTTTTCATTTTTCTGGGAAGAAGGAGTTTAGTTTAATAAGTGCTTAACAAACTATGTTTGTCGTAACAATACAAAATACTAGCGTAGAACCTATATACCTATTACTGTCAACTTTACAATTTTATTTTCGCAATTACTTGGTATAAAATTAATATTGTAATTGCAATTTCCCCTTCTCAGCGTAACTGTAAGCATGACAAAACAAAAATTATTGTACTTGTTTCTGTACATTCATTATTTACGCTTACATTTTCTGCTAATACGTACTTCGTCTGTCAGTAATCATATCATATATCATATAACACACGATTTGTTGTAACCAATACTAGAAAATAACATTTAAAATTGTTATGTCAAGTTTAGCTACATCAACTCAAGGCCTGTTTTCTCTGTGTTTGTAATTATAGAATATCTTCTGGTTGTTTTATTATAAGCCAAATAGTTTGAGTAAAATTTTACTTATGCAAGTCGCCGTCCTCGTTATCTTCCATTTTCTACTATTGAGAACTGGCAGTCTCTTTTATCATCCAAACCGAATCACAGAAATATCTGAGACACTTTAAGCATGCAACATCATGGTTGCCAAAGCCGGATTGGGGAACTGTGTGTGGCGGGTTGCAGTACAAAACATTAAATCACTATATCAGTGGCATGATGTTGCAAATATAAACGGTTGTGAGATATTTGCATGGAGAGTCAGCACTCCACGAATTGAGTCAAATAAGAAAGTATCATCAAAGACATCTACAGGTTCAACAATACCATCAGTGTTTAAAGTAGAGCGGATTTTGAACGCAAATTTAATAGATAGCAGAATATTATACCTCTAACGCCAATTATTTTCTCAGGAACAGTGATTTGTAGGGTCTTCTAAGATATTGGGAAAATACTTATAAATTGATCCAGTAGCACAATTTTAAAAATTGTCAAATTCGGAAGAAGGAGCTTTATAAATTACGAAAAGTAAGACAAGTATTCGAAATCTGACGTAGTGCATATTTATATACTAATGTTAAATAAAATCAATGGACGAATTAATTCTAGAAATAGAAGAAGCGATTAGTATATGCATAAAATATATGAGTTTGAACTGGAAGATAAGAATGCAACGAATGTGTGATGTAGAGGTAAACGAACGAGTAAAATACGACGGAAAGATGATAAGAGACGTTAAACGGGATTCTGTGGAATGCAGATCCTTCGAGAAGAACGAAATCATAGATTTATATGTCCATGGTACTGCATTCTGCTGTATGGTGCGAAGAAGAGTAGAAACGGATCACTGGGTGACAGCAGCTTAGGTCTCCAAAAGTTATGGAAGTAAACCACGATATCGTCCAACAAATAGAAAGTGGAAACCTCACATGGTATGGAAAGGAAACATTGCCCCACAGAGCAATGCAATTGATATCAGAAAAGAGAAGGAAACATGATGTAGAAGATGATGTAACCAGGAGATAACGGATATACAGGACGGATAATGGTTAGAATAAAAACCAATATATATAATAATTGAATACTTAAGAGCAAGATAAAGCTTACACAACCGGAGTAAGAAGGACTCATACACATACGTTTACAACTCTATTTTACTTTTCGTGGAGTGGTTCACAAGAAACGCTTAAGAGAAGGAAATCTAACGTAATTGTATACAGGGTAAGTCGAAATTAATGGACGCAACCCTCCAGATTACAGTTGATTGCAGGTTCTCGCAGGAGGGCCGAGAAACCAGCAGCTTACGGGAATCGAATTCACCTTTATTGTGCCACCTCCTGTATATTGCTTACAAAGTTCATGCACACAAAAATACACAAGAATAAAAGATCGTACTACATTTTAACTGCATCCAAATATATTAAGTAAAATATAGCACACAAATAGTACAATCTAGAACGAGTCAGGAACTATGGGCTAAACAAATGTGTTGGGACGTCCAAACCAAAAAGCTCGCCGCCACTGGCATACGACATTTACTTTAATAAACAAACAGAACTACGTAGCCAGCGAAGTTCGAGTTTACAAATTAAATACACTGTACCCTTAACAAGTAATGACACAAATAGCGGCTGACAGTCGCTTTGCGTTAGTTAAAAAAAACAGTTATTCACTCTAAAACAGTAATGAAACGATGGGCAACTAAAGGCTGCCTCACTTTTAATATAACAAGGAAATTAAACTATTCTGTTTCTTATTCACAAACGAAGCACTGTTAAACAAGGGAAATCAATCACTGCATTGTACGTTGGAAAATTTACCTCAGTTCTCTTCAGGTGGGGAGGCACAATTTGGGATGTTCCTAGGTCTTTGAAAAGCAGAAAAAAATCGAAAGCGCCCGTGAAGGCTGGATCACGTAGAAAGCACCAGAAGAAAGCACCAGGGGACGGGAGTTGGAACAGTTGCGCCACAGCAATCGCCAAGACTTTCTTCGAGAAACGGGAAATTTCGAGTGCTCTTGCAGGCAGGAACGAAACCTTCGCTGTACGAGATGTTAATGCGCGAAGACGCTACAACGATGAAGTGGGAAGAGTCACGAGGTTGATGGCTGTAATCCGACCCAGGTCGAGAGAACCATTTAACACAAAATTTTCTTTAATAAAGCGTACCACTCTGCTAATATTTTTATCTGACAAAATGTCGAAGAATATTCTGCCACCAGGCGAGAAAAGCGATACGGTAACTTAATCTAGCAGAGGCGCTGCCGAAACCTCCCGGTTTTGACAAACGTGCGTTCACCTTCAGAGGCTTACGCTCACTGCCTTTTTCCCCTGCTGCAAAAACCGTCGCCAAACGTAATCAGTTTAGAACAAAATCTTCCATGTGTAACATCCGGGAAGCGTATGATTTTCAGGGACATTCTGTAGACAAAGAATTCTAAGAACTGTTTTCGATCAACGCTATAGGTGAAACATAGGTACTCGCCAACGCTCCTTTAAATTCGAAAAATGCGACCCGCAATAAAATAACCTTTGAAAATAATAGAATAGTAATCGAGTATGGGCGGCAATTAAAATAAGATAGTAATTCATATGAAGTGGCAAAACTAAACGAACGTTACAAATATTGCAACGTCCGATTGTTTAATTGTTCTAGAATATACATAGAAAAGGTAATTATTGGAAAATAAGTTCATTGGGACAAAAAAATGCGTACTGATATTGAATTATATAATGTGGGGTATATAACATGTTCTATGCTCTATTTTAAAAATTTCAAGATGAAAATAAAGTCTATGTTTTCTGAAATTTGTCAGTTTATGACTGTGCTATTTTCTCGTCAAATTGTTGACTGCGAATAATCGCTTAGCGCTTTGTATTACCCTGTGAATCCCATTTGATGTAGTTTTTTGGACGAATTGTTTTACAGTCCCCTTTTTCATTTCGCACAGAAATTGGATTTTTAATTTTGTACTACTTTCTGCTCCTACTGCTATTGTCTAAGATCTCCTTAGCTAGTCTAGGAAAATGTCCATCTTGTATCTTTACTGGTTTGAAGTCAAATAGATTTAATCACAGATTCGGTTAAAATTCACAACATTTCTGAAGAAATTTAGAAATATTCCTAAAAAATAAATTCCATTTATTATACGTTCAATAATTTTCTGTCAGCCACAATACCTCTGCTCGCAGCTTGAGGTTCGACAAACTTGAACCATTGACCCAATCAATATGAAGTATGAATTTATACTAGCTAAAATAAATAGGGAAATGCGAATACCCAACATTTTCATTTATATTTGAACAATGAACAAAAGGTCGATTGTTTCAGTGAAAAGCCTGTATTCATCATCCCTTTTAGACTTTTGTGAAACATTTCCGAACAATAAGTTTAAGTATGTAAACAAAACACTGATCAGATGCAGGAGATTTAGTTCCACATTTCAGCATTTTTCCGGTTCATTAACTCCGTGCGGTGTAGCGTGGAAAAAAGAGGAACCGGCCAGGGAAATTTTGGTTGTTCCACGGTGGAAAACATCTCGAACATCGGCAGTGCAGTTTTGTGCAGTTCAACATGTTTTTTTCGCTGAAACTTTCCTCGCAATTATGTAAATGGATTAAATGGAGGAGAGTTTTAGTTCGCAAGTTTGTTTTAACTTAATGCCGTGCCTAATTAGCTGCAATAAAAAAAAGAGGGGCGGCGGGCGAATTTATTTAAGTTATTACTTTTCGTGATGACGTTCGCGTGCTATCAAAATTTGTTTTGTGCGGTGGTGTGGGGTTTTGTGATCGATATGAATTGATGTTAACACTGCCTGAACGTCTCCATCATCAATCTTTCGTTTATATTGTGGACAGAGTTAGTTGTTTGCGTAGAAAAAGTAATTTGTTTGTGAACACTGAACAGAATTGAGAAGGAACTCATAAGGGAATGACATGTTCCTGGCAGTTCGTGAATTATGTACACACAAAATCTTAAAATTTGATTTTGTATTCGCAAATAGGGCGCCTTCGATTTTTCCTCGCACAAATTAATAAAAGGAGTGTCATTAATATGGTATTTTACCACGATTTCTCCTTTTTGTTCAGATGAGCTTTCTATATATTGGATAATTTTTTTAGTTTTAGAAATTAGTAGAAAATTGCTTCATTAACACTGTGTTATTGTCATACCTTTTCTTGGGTGATTTACGATACCAAGTTTTAAAACAGCTTTCAGGCTTAAATCTGCGTGTTGATCAGAACTTCTGAGTAATTATAATACCGCGAAAGACAAATCAAAGACATCCTTGGAATTTTAAAGTCTTCTCTTAGATTAATCTGTAATTATAAAGATTATAAATTATAAATATTTTTAACTGTCATACATTAATAATGGACAGTTGTTTACATTTCAAATTTTATTTGGTAATTTATTTAACTAACTGATTACAGCAAAAGTTATTACATTTACACATTACAATACTACGAATTTAAAAATGTTAGCAGTAGAACATAAAATTTTATATTAGAATCATGAATGAATATTCATTTCAAACCTGTTTCGCAGAATTTTAACAGCGTTATCCGAATGAGGCTGAAAACTTTACTTGTAACAATTTCTAACAAACTGCTAAGATTATTGTGAATAATTTTAGAGAAACTGGAAGCCTTGAAAAGAAAAAGGGTTCAGGAAGACCTGTGGAAAGACCTGCAGAAGTTTTTGATAGTGTTAGGGATATCATGGAAGCAACTCCTTCTAAGCCGATCAGAAAACTTAGCCAAGAAATTGATTTGTCACACAGTACTTGTCGAACAGTTTAAAAAAAGATTTGAGCATATTTCCATACAAAATGCAAATGGTTCATCAACTGTTACCGCATGGTTTCCAACCTAGAACAAATTATTGTCACTGGTTCTTAAACAACATAAATAATAATGACATATTGGATCTTACTTGGTTCTGCGATGAAGCCCGGTTTCACCTCATCATGAATGGGTATCTTAGCAGCCAAAATATGAGAACATGGACAACAGATAATCCGCATATGTTGGGGGAAATACCGTTACATTCACAAAAGTTCGGTTTATAGGTCGCTGTTTCAAGAAGACATTTTTTGTAGAAAATATAACTGCCGATTATTATCTTCAGAATAACTGAACCCCCTTTTTCAATGAACTTCATGATGATGAAATCAGAAATAGTTACTTCCAGCAGGGCAATGCCACAGCACATACTGGTAATCGTGTCATACAATTTTTAAGGGAATTTTATGATGATCGGTTAATTAGGAGACATTTGTTACCACCAAGGTCGCCCGATCTTACAGTTCCAGACTTTTGAGTTACCATTTCAAATTTTTTGTAGGGCTTTCTAGAGCTCAAGGGGTTGAATTGGGAAGGTTGCCTTATAAGTCATGATGATTCATCCTCTATATTAAGGATACGGTTTCTAGAAATTGCTTCGCCTCGGCATCAAGGTAAAAACGTGGTTTCAGTACTCTATTGATTTATTATTGGATGTAGGTTGGTGATCCGTGCGTTTTACGAATTACTAAACTGTAAACACTATATTACTACCTTCAATTTAGATGTATGCTGATAGATATGAGAAAAGCTTCATGTACAGGATGTTTCAAAACTAATATAAAATACTTTAGCATTTGGTTTGTAAGGTCATTCTGAGCAAAAATGTCTAATTAGCATAGGTCGTATTGTAACTAATTAGAAATGGACTACATGAAATCAAAGTTTTAACAACCTAAATAATTTACAACCTTAACATCAAGTGGCCTTTGAAAACTAAACAAAGTAAAATTAATTAGTTATTTGAAGTATCAGTAACAACAATTGTCAGAATTATCACAATTTTACTTAGTTTATTTGTTAAATAATGGAAAGTTTTAGTGAACCTGAATATGCTGATAGTGTTTTGGTTTACGAATAGTACAATGCAAATACTCTATGGTCGTCCAGGGAACACCAATTAATATATCCACATGCGCATCTAAACTCGATGTCAGCAAAGTTATAATGGTAATATTGATATTCTTATTAATATTAATGAGATATTCAAAGATACTCCAATTAACAAGGCATGTGGTATCAGCAAGATGTCCATTATGGATGGCAACTAACTGCATATGGCATCCAAGATCTCCAGGATTAAATCATCTCAATTTTGATCTTGAAGGATATCTAAAGCTGATGTATAGTGTTGAAATACATGCTTATATACAATTACTGGGTAGAATTTTCAGTGAAATGAATAAAACAATACATTTTTCGAGTGTCCAGTTCGCTGATTAGTATCAGGCTTGTACTCAAGCTCTAGCAGCACATTTTGAGGATTTATTATACAAAAGAAATTATTTTATTTGGATTTTGTGTTGTTCTGTTACAGATCACCTGATATGAAAGTTTTGGAGTAAATATGCCATTAACGGTTTAACCCACTTTAGTTTCGCAATTAATTAAAATGACATTTTTTACTCAAAATGACTTGACCAACCAAATGGTAAAACTTGTTTACATTAATTTTAAAGTATAGCTTAATGAAAGTTATCTTTAACAAACGTCTAATTTGATGTAGTTTCATGCCAAAGCAAGAAGTAAGCGTTATCAATGAAAACCGCACCCTTTAAAGAACAGTTAAAATTTTTATTGAAATGATTGCGAATGATACACCAGACTGTAAAAACTAAATTATACATACCTATAATACTTACGTTTACATAAAATAAAAATAAATATATAAAGTTCTTGTATGGTAACTTCAGTATAAGTGCCAGGTTAACGAATTCACCCTTTAAATCATCTAAATTGTTTGGCCAACTAATGTAAACTCGCAATTTTATATGACTGCATAGACAGAAATCTAGCGGTGTGAAGTCAGGTGATCGCGCAAGCCTTTCAATCTATCCTCGTCGCCTTAACCATCTATCAGGGAACATACCGTCAAGAAACTGCCGAACATGTACACCAAAAACAAAAATGGGGTGGGGCTCCATCTTGTTGAAACCAAATGCTTGGGTGGGGCATATCAAGATCTTCATTGTTTGTAAAAATAAGTACTATAGTTGAATCTAGCTCAAAACGCAGAAAATCTAAATATTCAAATTTTCTTCAAAAAAGTAAGCTCCTAGAAGACGATCTCTTATCATTCCCATCCATACAATTTCGTTTTTGTCGATACTGACTGTGTAATTCTTACAACTTTACTACAAATGATTGGCTGGGGTTAAACCATTTTGCCTTGTAAAAGTATGAGGAACTCTTCAGCTTCAAGCAACATGTTTCATTTGATTTCTTTGCTTACTTGAGGCCGACCTTCTCGAAGTAAATCTCACTCCGAGTCCACAAATCTTGTAACTATTCTGCTCAGTTTTCATCTGCCCCCGTATACAACCACTGCTAGAATTATATTTTAAGTAACTGTTAGAGTGTCTGTTTGTTCTCGTTTAGTTAAACGCACCATTTCTACTTTGATTTTAAAACATTTATCAAATGTGCCAGTCAACGACTTTATAAGGAAACAGAAATTATAAGTTATTTTCACATATACTGGTGAATGCCAACTGATTAATAGTGGACAATTTGGACATTTCTGTTTTAATAATGTTTTTAGTTTTATTAAAAATAAATTGGGAATTGTTTGGACTTTTTATATGTATTTCTCAAACACATTTGATGTTATCATTCAACTGGTGATGCGATCTACCAAAATAGGGAGGGAGGGCGGATGGGGATGGTATTAAAAGAAATCTATGGTGACGTCGTAGTTTAGAAACAAAAACAGATAGAAAACAACTTTACGTAAGGGGACGTCTTTTTTTTAAATAAAATTGTCATAATTCAGTCCTGAAAAATATTAAATAGCAAAACAATGTATTTTGTGCGGTATATTTGGAATTCTATTCTCAATCACACGAATACTGCAAATGTTAAATTCATGTCAGTACCAGGACTAAACCAACATTCTTTGTAATTGTGAAGATTCCAGGTTCTGAGAGTTCTTGCAATAGCAAGACCAAAACAAGATCAAGCACCAGCACAGCGTTAATTGGTTGTGAAACAACAGAAACTGCTTCGTTGGCAGCAAAGCGCTTAGTTTCAGAAAGCTGTAGGATCGCATAGGATATGTTACATGTCTGACCAAAGCTTGGAGGTTGGTAAACAGCAGCACATAAATTAAACTCCGGAATTGAAACAGAATTGTTATTCATCCAACTAATTTGCGGTCAGATATTCTAAGAACCAATATCCTGGAGCAACTTGCTGCTAGAATTATTTACAACTAATTGTAATTCTGTAACAACCACATACTTACAGTGAAAGAAATCAAGAAGCAAATATCACAAACAATTGAAAATTTGTAATAAATTCGGAAGAACATCCTTAAGATAAAAATGAAAATTTCTAACTTTGACATTTCACCAAAATACCTTGCGTGATTATTTAGCATGTTAATCGATATGTTTCAACTAAACCGTAAGGTTTATTTTACAAAACTGTACCGGACATTAACTGTCCCTATCACACATGTATTCAATTGAAATTGCGTAAAGATAACACAACACTTGACTTGACTCGGTACTGTTAATTTGAACAAACCATGTATTGATGCTCCTCAAAATATAAACACTTATCGTTTGCATCAACGACGTGACTCTACATTAACATGCACAGACAGCAATAAACGCTTTATTGAACAACATCACGCTTGTCAATCAGTATAATTCCTATAAGGCGCATGACGGGAATACTATCATCTCTATTGTATGTAATGTTATGGTCTTCTGGTAGAACGTCCGACTGTAGTTAATCCTATTATGTAGGATATACGAAAATATTTACCTTTTAAATAAATTGAAATTATATCCATTTAAAGCAAGTGTTAGATTTCTAACACCTAAAATTGAAAGGAAAGCAGAGGTCAGAAATATGTTTGCAACCGCTTTCGCATTACTTCAGGGAGATATGGGCTTCCCTTACATACTAATCATTCATGCAACGTGCACCTTAAACTTAACTAAGTGGAATACGGTCGCCTATGATCTCTACTGATAGTGCCTATTCGCACTGCGCCATCGAAGTCCCAAGCTTTTCAAATCTGGACTCTGTAATCTATACACACTCAGATGAGAAACTTAATTCGCACAAATATACAAATATGATGTAGCAAACTGTCATAACTGTTTTGAATTTCTTTGGGGAAATAGTCAATGAGCTGTTGTTTTAAATTTCTTTGAGGAAATAGTCAATGAGCTGTTGTTTTAAATTGTACAAACTAAACTTGCATATTTGCAAACACCTGCTAAGAATTTATAATATTCTCATTCTTAACTAAGTCTTCCATGAGTTCTTGAGCTCACTGGAATGAATAAAACTTCTTTTTTCCAATTGAAGTAGACCAGAAATTAAGTTTCTTTTAACTCCGTTAATTTTATCCGTGGCTCTTATTATGTTAACATGGCGGCCTTGCAAACTGCTACTCAGGGTGTTTAAGTGCTCGAAAATATCAGCAAGGAAAGCCAGCCTACGAAGCCAAGGCGAATGGAAAATATGTTCTCATATTTAGGTTTCCGCTTTTCAAGACGTTACCCCTCGAACGCCATCTTACTTCCTTGCGATAAAGAAGATTTGCATATAAAGAACCCATGTCTCCCTTGATGAAATTTGCCATTTTAATGACATTTTTCAAAACACACGCCATTTCCGATTAAGATTTTAATGCAAGAACTTCTCGATGTAAAAACCCAGCGTAACCATGTTTGGAATAATCTCTTTTAATTTGACAATAAGACGAGCTCGATGTCCTAACATAGCCTTGGGACCATCGGTGCATATGGCAACGCATTTGTCCAGTCAATCTCGTACTTATAGTACTTAGCACGAAAGCGTCGAATAAACATTTTCTGGTGTATTGGCCTACATTGGAGTACAAAATAAGATACCTTCTGTAATACCATGTCCAGTATTATATCTCACAAATGCTATAAATTGAACACAGTTAGAATAATCTGTGGATTCGTCTATCTGTAATGAGAAGTACATGCACTGTTAATATTTTCAAGAACTTGTGTTCGAATATCTTCTGCCATATCACTTATTCTTCATTGGATAGTATTATTAGAGAGGTATTGCTTTCAGCTTGTCAGCCTCTGTTTCACCAACCATTATTTGCACAATTTCACAGCTGCTAGTAAAATCAGACCTTCAGCAATTGTATGTGGCTTACTGGTTTCTGCAATGCGAAATGCAACTCGATAACTTGGTAGTAGCGCGTTTTCACTAGTAGTAGTTGCTGATGTAAAAGTGGCGTGCTCCTTGTGGAGGGAGTTCAGCTCTCTTTCAAAGAATGCCACAGACTTTTCTTTTTTGTCTGAATGTTTGATAATTAAATGTCGACATACCTCTGATGGCTTCATATTTTCTTCTGACAACACTTCTCGACAAAGTACTCATTGGGGTTTCTGGGAAATAACTATAAAACCACATTTGAGATCTCCATCGTTGTACAATCTACTTTTCTTTGTATTCTTGTCACTGCCAGACAAGGAAGGTTCTAATAATCATTTTAAAAATTTACCCATGTTTAACAAAACAAATATAGCTCGTACTTAACGTTAAATATTTGGTATCGATTTATTGCACTCAACACACAGTCAGCAGTACTGCACACAATTTTGAAATAATGACTAATCTCATTGCGGTTCGCTGCTTATATAAAGCAAAATGAATTTTGGAAATGGAATATGGTGGAAATTTCCGGAAACACGGAGGAGATATAAATAAATTGTGCTAATATATGGCGTCAGTTGGCCGTTTACCCGCCGATTCTGAATGAAGTTGAGTACTACAAGAGGGGGTTGCGGGAAACATTTTGGCCAGAGGGGAGTCGCTCATTAAAAATTTTAGGAACCATTGCTCTAAAATTTTGTAAACGCTTAAGATCAGAAAGAACTTTCATTTATAATTATACTTTGCAATACAAATTTTGATTTCTCTGATAGCGGTTTAGAACCTGTTACATTACGCACAGATTCGAGTCTCTTGAGGTTCAAGAGTCAAAAGGAAATCTAAATTTCTTGCTCCTTGAAAGATGAAATCTTAATGGATGATCCACAGCCTTTGGAATTTTTCAAACGCTTAGATCCAGAAAAAAGCATAGTATTTTTGTCACTTTGTAAGTGACAAGTACTTTGGGTTTTCGGGGAATTAAGAATTCAGTTTTGCAATCAGAATTTTGAATTCTCTGAAAACGGTTTAGAACTTCTGGTATTACGCACAAACTTAGGTCGACGGAAAACGCAGATTTCTTGCGACTTTAAAGATTGTATTTTGTATTCCCTACAAATTGTCCAGAACCTCTGTAATTTTGCAAGCAATTAGTCCACAAAAAAGAAAGAAACCAGATGTCTTGCCACTCTGCAAGTGAGAAGAAACCTGACTTTTTAGGGAATTGCAAATTTCAATTCTGCAAATTGAATTTTGAATTCCCCGAAAGCTGTTTAGAACCACTGGCATTTGCACAAACTTAGGTGGAGAAAAAACGTAAATTTCTTGCCACTTGAAAGATTGGATTTAGAATTCCCTGAACTTTTCGCATTTTGTACAAAGGTTAGTATAGTGATGCAGACTTTTGCTACTTAAAAGATTTAATTTAATCTTCCACAAAACGGTTCAGAACCTTTGGCATTTTGCACAATCTTCGGCACAAAGGAAACGCAAATTTCTGGTTACATGCGATATGGAATTTTGTATTCCACGAAAACGGTTATGACCTTCGGAACTTTGTAGAAACATAGGTCGAGAGTGAATGATTTTTTTGTCACTTGAAAGATTTGATATTGGATTCCCTATAGATGGATAAGATCCTTTACAATTTTGCCAAAGTAAATGTAAATTGCTATTCACTTGAAAGGCTGAAAATCATTGATTTCTTAGTATCATGGAATGTATTCTACATGCAACATGCTTATACGCCCTAAGTGATTCAAGTACGAAGACCTTTGCAAAAGAGTGCATACTCCATATACAAAGTATTCAAGCCCTACCTACTGTATGAAAATAGAGCTCGTAAGCATACATCTAAAATCGATTACTTCGATTTGTGTTAATTCATTTGGTTGATTCATAAGATTTATCCATTAAAAACCAAAATGCTTACCCTTTGCATACGCAGAATTAAAAATTATCTAAGATGTTACTAACAGGTGTTTTATAAAACAAACTTTTTCTGACTTACCATATTTAATTGAATTCGTTATAGATATAATTCAGCATTTCACTTAACGTAAATATCTACGTTTAATGAATTATTATTATTAAGGCTGATCATAGTCACTAGTGAAAAGTTAATGTAATATACTTACATGTCGTAATAATGTCTAACTGCCACGTATGAACGAGCAAGTGCTCGAAGCATATGTTTGCTAGGCATTCCCTGATACTGACGAATAATCATTAATAGCTTAGAACAGTTTCTGCAGGCTTGCTTCTGAATGATTTTTGTAGTTACGTAATTTTAATGTGTAAACTGTAAAGTATGAATTAACGGAAGTAACATTTCACTTTAATAATGTAACAAGTGGATCCCCATCTTAGCCCTTACTTCTACCGTCATTTACTACAAGAAACTAACTAATGATTAAAATCTCCCAAATAACCCCAATTTAACCCTTTTTATTGGATTCCGTTATTCAATTATTTCTCCTGAAATTTTACGATACAGACAAAATTTTAAAAATATGTATTTCCATTAGAAGTTTATTAATGAAAATGTTCCTAAATTAAATCCAATTAAGAATATCTACCACTTATTAACTTTGAGGGTGATTAATTTAAGACTGGATTAAACTTGATTGTAAGGCAGAACAAGAGTTTTCCAAAAATTATAAAAATGTGGGCTTATGATTAGCGTGCCTCATGAGTTGTGACCTAAATATTAAAAAAAATGTGAATCCATCCGTCTCGGGACGTAATATGTCTACATCCACAGGTAGTTAAGCAGTGACTTATGGGACACTTATATACAGATGGTCGTGATGACAGGCCTTTCTCGGTAATCATACATATTACATGGCACTCTGTGCTTCTCCTGCACATCTGGTCCTCGTCTCAGCATTGATCTGCCGAGCGCGCAAGCAAAGAACGAGCGGAGGGAGAAATGAGAATGGTCTGACATTTATTTTTGCTCTCGTTTTTGCTGCTTAGACTATTCTGCAAACTGTTGAGGTCTATAGGTTGATATTTCTAATCGAAATGCTCTTCTGAATTTATTTCAAAATGCTTACAATCAAACATAAAATTTACATTTTAGATATTAAATAGCGTTGCACTATTTAAATGAATCAAACATTAAAACAATTCATCTCTATATGTATGAACGTTGTGGTGGGGTCTTAGAAGACCAAAATAATTATACTTTAAGAAAATTTAAGAATATCCACTGACCAATTCTGTTGTGAATGTAATTGCCATATTAAAATATCATCAGAATTTCTAAATTACATTTGTGGTGAATTAGAATTCTACAGACAGTAGATGTACCCGCTAATAACGAAATTGCACCAAAGTGCAGTTGCAGCGGCTAAACAAGGATAAAATAAGGACTTTGGAGCAAACATTTATCAGGCATTAAAGAACAACGTTTCGAAATTATAGGGTATATGGTGTAATTCTGTTTTCAGAATAATTACCTTTGTAACATTACAAACATATCAATAGAATCTTTATTTTCCATTTTCGGTGAATTAGAATTCTACAGACAGTAGATGTACCCGCTAATAACGAAATTGCACCAAAGTACAGTTGCAGCGGCTAAACAAGGATAAAATAAGGACTTTGGAGCAAACATTTATCAGACATTAAAGAACAACGTTTCGAAATTATAGGACATATAATGTAATTCTGTTTTCAGAATAATTACATTTGTAACATTACAAACATATCAATAGAATCTTTACTTTCCATTTTCGGTGAATTAGAATCCCCGAGATAGTAGACGGACCAACTAACATGAAGAAAATGTGCCTAAGTGTAGTGGTTAAACAAGGACAACTAAGTCTTTCGCGTTGAATTTCAAGAAAACAACCCCCTTAAACACGACGTTTTCAAAAAACTAGGGAGTTTGGGAATAAATTATTTGATGTAAATGAAAATGTTCAATAGCATTGCATGTTGCTAATCTCAAAACTAAACCAAGGACTAAACCAAGTGGTAAGTTTGATGTAGGTACGTCTGCTACGGCTAGTCGTGGAGTAATTCGTATAGCATGTAGATCGCCTGAATAGATTAGGAATAGTTTCATTTACTTGTGGTAATTTCAAGATAGTTACATGAAATTTGCATAGTACTGCATTAGTTCAAAGTCAATTTCAATGTAGTTTCGAGATATTTTGAGAATTTACAATAATGACTGTAGTAATTCGGGGTGCTTGAGGTGGTTTGTGGGTAGTTACGAAGTGGTTCTGAGATAGTTTCTATGGTCTATGTAGGGTTAAGGTTGTTTGGATGGACTAGGGGAATTGCGGATAAGTTACAGGCAATTCAAAATCGAAATAATTACAAATAGTCTTAAAAAATTAGATGCAGTCCCACGCTAGTCTCAATAGTCTCAAGGTAGTCTTGCTATATCTGGAGCAGATCCAGAGGTGTCCCGAGTAAGCCTGGGTTGTTAAGAGGTAGTTTCAGTAGCCTGCGTATTTACCGTGGTAATCCGCCAAAGTTGTCGGTAATTTAGAAGTAGTTTTAAGTAGTCTGGGTTTGTAGGTAGTGTTTGCAGTCCCTAGGTATTTTAGAGATAGTTTGGATAGTATCATGATAGTTTGGGTATATTAGAAGCAGTGAATAGTTAGGTCGTCTGAATACTTTGAGGTAGTTCAGGTTTAGTTCGAGTAATACAGACGCAGTCTGTGTAGTAACAGGGTAGTTTGTAGTACAACTATCTTCGAAATAGTTTTCACGTAGTCTGATTAATCAGAGTAATCCTGAGTAGTTTGAACATAGTTAGAAGTTTTGAGGAACATCGGTATAATCCTGTGATGGGTGACTAGTTGCGACGTAGCTTTGAAGTAGTCTAATAGTTCATGCGATAGTTCGCATAAGCCAGGGTAATTCAGAATAATTACAATTGGTTTAGGATATATTATAGTAACCCCAAGAAAGTTCTGGGGTAATCTGAATACTTCCGACACCGTTTTATTGTAGTCTGAGTGATCCGGGTAATCAAGGAATAGTCTGAAGGTGGTTACGAAATAGATTGAGTTGTTTTGTGGCAACAGCAATGTAGATGACTGTTCTGAAGTATTTTTAAGATAGTCTAGATCGTTTCTGCGATAGTCCTCATAATCCAGATGTCGTTTAAGAGTAATAGCAAGTGCTTTGGATGGTTAGGATGGTATAAATAGTTTGGTCGTATTTCTGATGTAGTACGAGTAGTCAGAATAATTCAGGAACAGGTTAAAGGTAGTTTCAGGTAATTTGGGTCTTTTTTCGTAGCCTCAGTATATGTAGTCCTAATAGTTGCTACGTAGTGTGGATAGTTCCTGCTGCAGTCCACATAATCTAGGTGCCGTTCAAGAGTGGTTGCAAGTAGTTTGAGTAGTTTTTTAGTAGCCTGAGTGTACTCGTAGGATAGTCCAAGTAGTTCAGACGCAATTTTGACATAGTGTATTTTGTGAGAGTAATTCGATAGTAGTTTAAAAGTTCTTTCAGGTAATTTGGGTTGGTTTTTGGTAGCTCCAATATAGTCCTAGAGCAGTCCTACTAGTTCCTGTGTAGTTTTCAGGTAGTATAGATAATTCCTACGCCAATCCACATGACCCAGGTGTCGTGTAAGAGTAGTTGCAAGTAGTCTGAATACTATTTTACTATCCCCAGCGTAATCCTAGAATAGTGAAGTAGTTTTGACGTAGTGGGTTTAGTCAGAGTAGTTGGGGAGTAGGATAAATGTTGTTTCAGGTAATTTGGTAGTTCCAATATAGTCCTGGGTAGTTCTACTAGTTCAGGTGTCGTTCAAGAGTGGTTGCAATTAGTCTGCGTACTTTTTTTACTAGCCCCACTGTAATGCTGGGTTATTCTAAGTAAGTTCTAACGTAGTATGATTAGTCAGAGTAATTCTGTAATAGTTTCAAATTGCTTTCTGGTAATCTCGGTCGTTCTACTAGTTTTGCTTATTGCTAAAGCGTGCTACAGCCACATAATCGAGCTATCGTTTAAGGGTAGTTAAAAGTAGTCTGAGTAGTTTTTCGATAGTCCCAGCGTAATCCTGTAGTTGTGACGCATTTTAGAAGTATTATGAGTAGTAGTAGTAATTAAGGAGTAGTATGAAGATGCTTTCAGGTAATTACGACCGGATTTTTGGTAACCTTAATGTAGTGCTAGTGTAATCCTAATAGGTCCTGCGTAGTTTTTAGGCAGTGCGGATTCCTGCGCCAATCCACATAATCTTGGGATAGTTTCGAGATAATCTGTGAGGTATCTTTAGATGAAGTAATTTAGCGTACACAATTGCAACTACCCCTTCTAAAACAGTATGATCAAAGTCGGTACAATTCCTGTGTCCTACTATTAATTTACTAAATTGTAATTTTTGTATGCTTTTCACGCTGGAATAACACTTTGAGGTTGTGAAATTGCAATTACTCGTACTATTAGGGTAGGAGCCAGATGATATTCAAATTTTCGATAATACGGCTAGAGCTTTATGCGTTATCCGATAATGAATTCGCCCAGGACTATTTACTCAGGCCGTTTTTAAAATTTTAATCACTATAAAAGCTCTTTGCATGAAAAACAACAGGATTACGCCTATATATCTAGCCAATATTTCACAAAAATCGCGCGAAAATACAAGATTAAAATTTCCCATTGGTAGATAGGAACGGCAACATAAATATGGATTAAAAAACAAATACCCTTTACCAGACGTACAAAAACGACACTGACAACATAAAATATACCTAGTTGACATAACCGCTTGTATAAATCACTCAACTAGCTTGAATTTTTTACTGCCACCCGTGTTAACATACACTGTTCACACTTACCAGAGAAAAAGTTGTTGAGAAATTTGGAAGCTTGGCTATTATTCAGGAAGAATGTTTTTATAAAAATGTGTCCCAAATTTCAACACATATAAGAAAATTAATTGTTATAAATACACATGTTTAAGTAGTAATTTATAAATAGAGTGCAAAGATTGTTAGTAAACGTATATAGAACAAACAAGGTAACATACGTGAACGATAACATTTACAGAAAATAATACCTACTCATATCTATTATTGTTTTCTATACGCATAAGATAATTTTACGAAATATAGAAGAGAATAAATTACTTTGTAAACAAAACTAATACCTAAATAAACGAACTAATCAATTTGTACTTGTGTGAATGTATGACCTTATCTATATTTAATGTAATGCAATTGACAATTCAGGAAATAATTTTCTCTCAGTTGCTTTGTGATTTTCGTGCTGACATGTTAGTGGGTCATGCAATGTGGCTCAGCATATTAATAATTTTAATTTTGAACAAACTATAATATAATTAACAGTTATAGATGCTTGTTTTGTTATTTTTTTATCATTGCGTACTAGTCATATTTTTGCGGTGACTAAGGGCTAATATACGTATATTAAGTTCCAGCTCAATTATTTTTATTTGTTCTTGAAATAGATATATATTTTAAAGTATTACAGCATAATAATTATGTGTTTCTTTTTCAGGTGGGTTCACATACTTACAATTCTTATTACTGGCAGTTATATTACGACGAAATTTGGTAAGCTCTTTAGAAATTGTGTATTATATTCAACATATTACCAGAAGGCTTAAAGTTTTCATTTCTAGTATAAAATCATATACACCGAAGTAATTAATATAAATTCAACGAAGAGTTGGTTTATTTTTTAAATAACTGTTTTTTACAAGAATTTTGATGTCTGATACTACGTTAACGAGCACTCGAATGTCATTTTCCACTTGTAGAAACAGTAAATTTATGTTGTAAAATATATGTTAATCATCATCATCATCATCATCTCTGATGAACAAAAGCCATACGAATATATTGGTCTATCGATATTTAAAAATCATTTACAACTCTAATGGCAAGAAACTTCGCGAATATAACATGAACAATTTGTTGTTTTCATTCTAACCAACAAAATAGTTTGTATTTTTATTATATTTTTTAGTGCTTTCACTAATTCTGCTTACATGTCTTTAAAGTCGTGTAGCTCCGTAACTAAAACGAATGAGAGACATGCTAAACCCGTGGGCTACGTGCTACGCGTTGGTAATTTATTCACAAAAATAATACAATATAGAGTTGTAAGTAATTAACCAAAGCAGCCGTGGGATCAGCTTGTTAGACATTTACTCTGAAGGTCAGATTAGGTCAGGTTCAGCTCTCAGTGCCGGAACATTTTTAACGAACGTTCCACCAGCGAGGTTTTCTGTAGTAGAAGTATTTTCACTTTCTGTGGTTTCCACGTTGAGGGATGTACAGCCGGTCAAACGACAAGTTTCACTTGGGATGTGTAGAAGAAGAAGTGAGACGGCATTCGGAGCAAATGAGATGCACTTACTTTCGGTTCTCCACTTTGTCGAAGTACACTCAGTACACCAAGTTATTTACGATACGGGGTAGCAGAGAGCTTAATATTTTACGATAATTTTTGTGAGTCAGAAGCGATTAGTGTTGTGAGCGTACTTTTTGACGGAGTGTACTAGATCTGCACTGCTCGACGTTTAGGTGTAAATGCACTCCGGTACTAATAACAGAAATCTGCCACTGCGCACCCTGAACTCAAGTGAAACTTGTCGTCTGACGGGCTGTAGATGCCCTATATCTGTAGTACATTCAAAATGCGCAACACAAGCATAGGAGAGAAGATCACTACATCTCGTAAGAGACAAAGCATTCAAAGAAGAAGACGTAATTAACCTAGGCCTGTCTCGGTGGCTAGATAAATCTCCTGTTTTCTTGTATTTTGTATTCTTGTTTGCTGTTTAAAAATGCACAACACAGGGGTAGGAGGGAAGATCACTACATCTCGTAAGAGATAAAGTATTCCAAAGAAGAAGGAGTTACTAACCTTGGCCTGTCTCGATGGTTAGATAAATCTTCTGTTTTCTTGTGTTTCGTATTCGTTTTTGCTGTTTAAATATGCACAACGCAGGCGTAGGAGGAAAGATCATTACGTCTCGTAAGAGACAAAGCGTTCAAAGAAGAAGAAGTAACTAACCTAGACCTGTCTCGATGCCTAGATAAATCTTCTGTTTTCTTGTATGTATTTTTGTTTTCTTTTTGGCTGTTTCTTTCTTCTGATGTTTTTCTCTGTTATGTAACACCCTATTCATTTTGTATTTGTTTGTTCCCCTAACTTTTTGTTTATTTTATAAAACATCTACCATAGCTCTATGTTTCGTATTTCCCCGATTTTTTTATTTCAATGGGACAGTCTGATTTTTGCTGGTAGGGTGATGGAGAGACCTACAAAATAAATTTCCTATGGAATTGACCTAACAGAATTGTACGCAATATGTTATAAAACATTACAGCGATTGATAGTCCATTTTGAGGAGTATCATACCGAAGTTACGTACGTACCTACTTATAGGTAAATATGAAAAATAATAGATATTAAATTTTTGAGTTGCAAATCGTTATTAAAATAAGTTGTTTTGCAGTTAAATAGTTTTGCTGGCCTAATGTTTGTTATTGTCTAATTGTTATCAAACAATTTTGGTATTAATTGCTTATGTATTTCTTAATTTCTAATGATATTACGGTAACACTGAGACGGTTGCGACCTGTCCTTTTCAAATGAACTCCTCAAACTGAAGTTTCATGATGTAAATTATTAGCCGTAATGTTTTCATTAACTATCATAATTTAATCTACTAGTAAATAAACTATCGAGATGTAAGTACTGTACTTTGTAAATGTGCGTAGCCGTTAGCATATTATGTAAATGTTTATTTTTTTGTCGAAGATGTCATTGCACTGAAGTTTCTTCTATGGTGGTTGTATTTTTTTTAATCAACGATCAAAATCAACTGGACTAGCATATACTATAAATATAAATTTTTAATGGAAGCGAAAACTATATTTGTTTGATACATAAACATACATACGAATGTAATGAATGTCAGAAGGTAGGGCTTTTATATTAACATGAGGTTTGATAATATTAAAGTTGTGACAGGTGGAAGGGATATGGAATTCATATACAAAAATATTTTTTGCTTTTATGATTTTCTTGACTATTTTTTCATTGACTTTCTATGTTTTACTTACTACTTTATATTACTGCATCCCGAATTCAATCCCATATTATTGTTATTTGCATCGGTAAATGCAATGACAATGAGAATGACTGCTACCGTTTTTATAACCTCCACTATTGTTTTTTACGTAAACATTGCACTCAATGGCCCTTCTGATTTTTGACTTCGTAAACGAACACAATACAAACACATTCGAGATATGCTGTATTTTCTTTTTGTCTGCTGTGGGTTGTATATTTTTATTATTAAAAAAGTAGCCTGTAGCAGCAATTCTGTCTCCACCTTATTTAAAATGCATGTAAATCCCCCGCTACATTACATATACGACGACTCTATCCCACTAAAATACGGATGTTTCTATATTCCCGTATTCAATGTTTTTGTTTGCATTTCGGTTTTTTGTTATTCCCTGGGGTTTCGGGGCGATTTAGTATTCAGTATGCCCCTCATTTAGTATCTTTCGTCACATTCTCGCCTGCACCGCCTATGCACAAGAGAGAGAATGATCGCTGGCGTGTACGAGTTCGTTCGAGGCACAGCGTAATCAATTACAGCAAAGATATGAAGTCTGCTGTGCATTCGAAATGTTTTAACTGATACCAATTCGGTGGATATGGTGTGAGTGGATTAATGTTGCGCCCCTGGACATACGATAACCTCTCTGTTTCAAAGGGTGTTTGAACAGTAAAATGTTTACACCGGGCGTTGAGACTGAATAATAGAAATTGAATTATATGTGATTGCTTTAAAATGAACCCCATAAATGTGTTTTTAGATCCATCCGGTACCAGTTATCGATCTCTATTAAATACACTCCAAAATGAGCTTTCTGAATTTTTTATAAGAATATCTGGACAGGTGAAATAAGGGAAGCAAACAAATGATTTATTGCTTTTATAACGACGCGGCTACGATACTGTCATAAAATAGAAATGGGACGCGAAAATTGAGATGAATTGAATGATCACTTAGATAATTCAAGTCGCATTTTCTGGATTGTTGAACTCTCACGCCAAATTTCCATTTTCTGGTGGTATTGTTTCGGGTGAACACGTATTGCTTTAGACTGGGAGTTGAGATTTTACATTGCTCCAGGGAAGCGATAGCTTCTTAGATAGAAGCGATGAACCCGGAGACCTAATAGGTATAATAACTAGTTTATGGCGTAACTTAAGATCATTACGCTGGACCTTAACGACCTTAAGACTGAATGTTAACGAGACGGTTAAACATTAGGTCAGGTTGTTCCACACAGTAGTTTGCGAATTAATATCAACACTGCTAAATTTTTGAAAACGCGACTGTTATTGTTCGGGATAATTAAAAATAACTATTTACGTCTTCTTCTTCCTCTTTAATCGATTATTTCTTTGCAAAAACTATGCGCAAATATGGTTCAATAAATAAGTTCACTGCTGTATGAAAAACTTATTTCCGCTTTGCTGTTTCACAAGCATGATGGTATAGGGATCCCTGATGATATTCTTCACTCTTCCTCAAGGTCTGCAGCCTATCATATGTGTTTCTATAGCTAGTTTCACAAGATTACTTCTGTTTACATCTTAAGATGTGACCAAAATATTCTAGTATGTGCTTGTTCGATCATGATAAATGTTGCGACGTGCTTGTTTCAACTGAAGTTTAGCAGTTCTTGTATTCTTCATTTTCTTCCTCTTCCTCGTTTGATTAGGGCATCCTACTTCTATTGTCCAAGTAATTTAATTTAATAAAATTTCTTCTCTAGTTCTTCTATTTGTCCAGTGTATTCTTGGCTTTCTTCGAGAACACCTCGGAGTTTTCGATTTCTTTCCTATATTGTTTATATGTAGGTATATCATATAATTCTGTAGTACCCCGACACCAAAGCCAGCATACAAATGGTGTGGTGTCTCCAAGGGTTTGTAAATAGGTACAAATGAATGCTATAAGTCTTCTTCTTCTTCTAGCTTCTAAAATAGGCTAACAGCCTGTTCTTTACCATATTATTGGACGGCGTCGCTCCATCGCTTTTTGGGCCGCCCGATACTTCTTTTTCCCCCAGGTTGATTATCTCGTGCGATTCGTACCACTCTACTCTCGTCCATTCTTTCTATGTGCGCGTTCCATTCTCTTCTTCTATGTGAGACCCAATCACTAATGTTTTCGATTTTACAGGCTTGCCTTATATTTGTGTTTCTCACTCTGTCACGTCTTGTTTTCCCAGCTATAAGTCTTCATAGAAGAAAATCGTTAATAATTATTTTCAGTACATGTATTTGGTGTTCTTAAGTAATTCCATAGAGGCGTGCGCATGCCACGTCCACTTTCTATGACATCCTTGCTTAACACCTAACGATTTTTTATAATCCCAATGAGGACTGCGTGAGGAAAATGGGGATGGAGGTTATTGCATGGATATCTCAAATATACGATTGGACTATCCTCAGTTTAGCCCGAGCTTTTCGAAATGTTGGTACGTTACAAAAGTGCACAGTTGTTTTTCACTATCGTCACAGACGATAATGCTGTGGAGCGTCGATCAATGTGACACAATCAAATTTTGCGTGAAACTTGGAAAAGCAGCGGAAATCTTAAGAGATGCTCAAGACTGTATGGGGAAGCATCTTTGCCGTCAGCCCAATTTTTCAACTGGCCCAAGGCCTTCAAGGATGAAAGGAAGACTGTTGAATATGAACAGCGCTCAGGGAGACCTTAACGTCAAAAACCGATGAAAATGTGGCCGTTATCCTGGCTGCTCTGGATCGGAACCGATGTTTGAGGAGAGGAGTTTTACGAGTGCGCCCCGACGTTGCCAAAACGCGGATACTTCACCATGACAATGCACCGAGTCACACATCATTGGCTGTGAGAGAGTTTTTGTACTGGAAAATATTCCTACCCTTCCTCGTCCACCCTACCACCCTGACTTTGCACCATATGACTTTTTTGTTTCTCTAAATTAAAACTCGCCTGAGAGGACACCATTTTGGTACTGTTGAAAACGTCCTGCTAGGCGTAACGTGGGCTCTGAACAGCATCTCACACGTCGCTGAAATCGTCATGTGCAGTCCCAGGGAACGTCCTTTGAAGGATGGAGCCTAATTGTATGTTTTTTTGGAAGTCATTCTCATTACTTTTGGTTCGCACCTTGTGTTCCCGGGTTCCTATATCACTTTTGAAGATGGTAGTACAGAGAAAATATATTTCTCCTTACACTACTTAGCTGAAATATGAACACTAAAATAAAGTGGTCGAAAAGGAATAAATGCCTTTAAAATATGGTACTGGAGAAGAATATTATGGACCAATAGAAGAAGAAGTTCCTTCATTTTAGTTGGTTTGAACATGCCGTAACTATATTCAACCAAATACTAAAATATTTTGGTCACATCTCATGAAAAGATATCCGTAACTTTAACAAATTAGTTATGTAAGGAGATATTGAAGGCTCTAGACCTCAAAGAAATTACGATAGCAATAAACAGATCAACTAAACACCCTTACGACAAACTGTAGATTATAAGCACTTATGTCTATACGGCAGTTGATAAATTTTATTATTTCCTTGGTATATTGATCACGATGCTGGTGTTAAAAAGTATAAAGTCTGAAGAAGTTCTGTGGGAAAATGTTCTAATATATTCTGGTAGCTCTGGCTATTGATCAGTCTTTCAATTGGTACGATACCTCTTCATGTAGATACGCCAACCTCGGAACATTTTCAATATGTGTTGATGTAAGTTTTTCGTTGTAACTCCTTCTGATGTATCATGATTGCATTCCTGTGCTAAAAGCATGTCACATTTGAGACTGACATAACAGTTGTTTACATATATAAAGCAACAATTTCTTCTCGTTTCTCTGGCTTGATATCCATGTTGGAGAACTAACCACAGAAAGGTAGTGAAATAACGTTAATTATAACCAATAACCAAAAGCATGTTGTGCGTAACAACAAATATGATCTGCTGGGAACATTTAATGGAAAGAGGACACGAAAGACGTCTAACATCGTGGCTGCGGAATGTAAGACAGTGGACCGGAATGATATCGATAGATCTGTCTGTGCTGCATGTAACAAAATGTAACGTAATGATATCCAATGTTCAGTGAAGATACGGCACCGATAGAAGAAGAAGATGCATGTAAAACATACATGAATAAAAAGACTATGAAAACTTGGAACACGATAATAACAGGCACCTACAAAAACCTAAAAATAAATTGTAAAATAAGAATTAGAACTACGTATTAGAGAGAAAAAAGAAAAAAAATCAATATATGGTTAAATAAGTTGTATAATTTAATCAAAGGCAGTGCTTAGAATTAAAAGTCAAAGTGTTCCATTAGTAACTATTGCAATTTTTTCTTCCTCTCTCTGTCTTCCTCTCTCTCTTGCTTTCTCTCTCGCTCTCTCTCTTTCTCTAGCTCTCTCTCGCTCTCTCTTTCTCTCTCTCTCTTTCTCTCTCTCTCTTTCTCTCTCTCTCCCTCTCTCTTTCTCCCTCTCTCGCTGCCTCTCTCTTTTACACACACACAAACACACTGGACAGAGACTTCAAGGTTAACCAAGCAAACAAAAGCCATAAAAAGAAAATTCCAGCGAAGCTCCTCGAGTAGACGTATCTGTAATATTGAATTGACAGTATACCGCCTCTATAATGTCACCATTTGCTTGTTAAAAGCGTATTTCAATGCAAAATGTTTATAGTTGCTACAATTAGAGAGTTTGTATATGAAACTACCACTGCTGAGAGTCTACTGCGTAGGATGCATATTAATCTATACCCACCATTTTTATAGATTCATAAAATTAGGATGTTTATGATAACAGTGATTTCATTATTATGCCGCTTTCACCAACAATGGAATATAGACTATTAGCTCATTCTAGAATTTAATTCTGTTTCAGTAACTTACCGGAAAATGCATCATAACAAAGATATTAGGGTCTTAAATCAAATTAAATCAGTTATTACGGAAATATTTGTAACATACATTTTTTAAACGAAGCTGCCAAACAAACCGTAGATCATTGACTACGGGTTCAGTTAGTATTACTTTAATATCCACAATAGGATCGTTTACTAGTATTTGCATTTATTAAATAAAAACATGCATGTACATCGCTAGGTATTGCTCAAGCACTATATATAAAATTAAATTAATGTTAGTCGACTGCAAAATAACAATTACATTTATACTTTAAAAGGATTCTACGTAGGGCACTGAAAACGCCATAGTCCGTTGACACGTGATCCCTATTTGTTGCCTATTTAGTGTAGCTCTATTATTGCTCATAAGAGAGTCAAATGCAAGGTCACATTTTGCAGGTGAGTTATAAGGACATTTGTATGTAAATATTAAAGTAGGTGTCCGCTTGCGCCGAACACGTAATTAGTTGTGTTTGCTGATTCGCATTAAAGAAGTGTATAATAAACAATGTGTGTATGTACTGGAATTTCGAAAGAGACTAAATGCAAAGCATATAATATATCACTAAAGTCAAAATACATTAATGTGTCAGGAAGCAATATCAATACAAGAGTCCCCAGAAAAAAAGTAGGTACCTACTATGAAGTCATACAAATTGCGTAACTTTCAGAGTTTTACTCTTTATTAATGTTTTCGGGATTGGATTATCATTTATTTTAAAGACGAAAAAATATTTTTTATATAGATTTTGAATTTAAAATACAAAAATTGTTCTTTCTGGTGTAAAATATTTTAAGACCTAAAATTTATTTTCTAGAAATTTTGAAACAAATAATAAGCATACTTGGATGTTTACCTACAAAAAAAAAAGAGAGAGCTTATAAATATTTTTTATAATAATACAACACGTCAGTTGAAAATCACATTTTATAAAAGCTTCTCCTTGTGTGCAGATTGCACGCAGCAAGTGCCGTAGTAATTTGCATAAACGACAGCGAAACCTCTAAGTAGCATACAAAAGCGAAGCCGTTGATCCACTTTCACGATATTGTAAAACCAAAACACACATAAAAACTAATATTGCTAATAAATGTATCCAATCCTTGGCTTCAAATTTCGGCAATTCTGAACTCGCTTGCTTCGCGTCTGCCTTTATCTTTCCAATTTATGCAACACGGCACAACAGTTAAGAATCATAGCTGAAAATTATTACCGAAATTGGCCTGAATACGACATCATAGAAAGCCATGGTAACGATCCCCACGTGCCCTAGTAGGTGGTGATTTTACATGGCCGACCTGATTTCGAACCTATAGCTGAATGGTCAATTTTATGAGCAATTTACCCAGCAAGTGGTCGGATGGGTCGTAATACATGCATGAAATGAATGGCCAATTAATGCCGAGTGAAATTTCGTGTTTCTGGGATCATAATCGTATAAGCGGATATATTTCTTAAGCTTGCTTATAGGCTGTTAGTCGTTTTAGCAAAGAAGCAATGGTCTGATTTTACGAGAATATAAACATAATTGTAATTAGCAGATTGATCATTAATATTTATGTATTTAGGAACCAATATGATAGAAACGATCAATTTGATTTTTATTTGCTAGTAGTATAAGAATTGCGTCGACCGTTTAAGTAGTTCTCGGAATGAAATATAGATAGCATTAGCAGTTGTGAAATGCTTAGTGCATAGAACTATTGCATCTAGCATATAAACAGCTATAAAATATCAAGTCATTCTGTCAAGTAGTCGTTTGTATGAGCTTTCTGAATAAAAGGTTTATGTAGGAGTGTCATGATTAAAGTAAGAATCATTTGCACATATTAATAACGCAAGTTTAAGATTTGTCTTAACTTGTCTGCGACGCTGTCCTTTATTTCTGACCTCTTGAGTGTCTCACACATTGTTTTTCAGTAGCATTTCATTAAACATGTTGATCGTAAATTTCGCCGATTGTGATCGGTGATTCATTTTTGACAAGCAAAAACATGCATCTAACTGAAATTAATCGACAGCTAGTTAAAGTGTATGGGGAAGGTGTGATGAACGTGACAAATCGGATGAAACAATGTCGTTTATTCAACGCGTGGAGAACAAACCTGCATGATGAAGAAAGATCTGGACGCCCATCTGTCATCACCAAAGAATTTGAAAACTGCTGTTGATGCACATATTCCACAAAAGAGGTCATTCACAATTGATTTCCCTAATGATTCCTGTTCTGTTGTCAGTGAACATCTACACTACAAGAAAATTTGGGTGGGTCCCATGAATGCTGACGCCAGAACGTACACAGAAGAGAGATCGCTCCTATACAGAAGGAGGTGGATTATTGGTTCGTATTCTCCTGATTGGCACCATTCAAATTCTCTGGCCAAACCCAAAAAATAGGCACCTTCGATCAGGAAAGTCATGACAACGGTTTTTTGGGACCGGCATGGCGTGTTTCCGATTGGTTATCTGCGTCGAGCTTCAAGGAGAAACCATCAATGCAGAAAAGCACTGCGAAACCTTAAAAAGTTACATGCTCTATTCAAAATAGGTTGGTATGGCACGTTCACTAACGAGGTATACCTCCTCTACAACGCGCATTTCTCAAAACATTAAAAAAAAATTTTAATAGAAGGTACAGGACCTTCCTCCGTACAGTCCGGATCTGGCGCCATATGACTTTAATTTCTTCCTGAAATTAAGGGAAAATACATGTAGACCGATGACTGCGTTCACTAAACTGTCACTGACTGGTTCAAGGAACAGGCGGCAGAGTTCTTAAATGGGGATCATCAAGCTCGTCCCCGATCTCAAAAATTTTGCATGTTAACGGTGTTTGTGTTACAAAATAGATGAAGACATATTTTCACTGTAAAAACAAGGATTTTGAGTTATAATAAATTGTAGTCAATTTATGACAAAACGATTCTACTTCACATCATCACAAATCATTGAAAAATCATGATATGGATTTTGGATGATCGTCATTAAAAGTTTTTAAAATTGTTAAGGATCTCAGAACTTGCATATCGTAACTATACTAATAATGCGTATGGCCGTTGTAGAGCCTGGTGTCGAAGTTTTCAGGTCGTAAACGACCATAAACACCGTAAAGATAGCCGGGACTAAATCTGCTACCCATTCTTGTAGTCATCGATATCCTGACCGAAGTAATTAGGTATGAAAAAGCTATTACCGAATTGAAAACAGCGTTTCATTCCATTGCAAAAAGAATACACTGAGGTTGTGCACCAACAATCAAAATAATGCAAACATCGCGGTTCGCTGTAACGCAACGTCTGCAAAATCTGTTGGAAAGACAATGCCCCCAATTGTCTGAGATGCTATTGATAAAGCACCATTCAAAGTATTCAACTGTAACTAAAAAGTACTGCGGTAATACTTTAAACTAATTAGTTCAAAATATTCTAGAAAAGCACAAAGAATAGAGTATTTGTACATCAACATAATGCTTCCCATGCAAGAGTCGTTTCCATTGCAAAATTAAACAAATTGAAGTACGATTTGCAGCTACATCCACCTTATTCATCTAGATAGATGGTGAGGCTTTACACTCTACGAAGGAGTTTGGCCTCCAAGGTAAAAGGTCAGCACTCCCATATGCTTGCTCTCACACTCGGTCGTTGCGTGCCAAATTCATGACACTTGGTGATGTGGTGGGCATCATGCAGTTGATAAACGCATTATTACCCCTTGTTAATTCGAACTCAGGTACTGAATTATGTAAAGATTCTGGGTAGGCTGGCCGACAGGCATCCAGTCGGGGTTTTAACTGCCGATCATCCGCACAAGACCCCAGTACTCTAACCATCTAACGGCTGGACCACGCTGCCACCTTATTCATTTAATCTACTTTAATCTACGGATACAGGTAAAAATGTCATTGGTGGAAAAAGATTTCGTCAGAAAAAGCAGTTCTAGAATATTTTACAGGACTTTAGCAATCGAAGTTTCGTGGTGGTGATGAAATAGTAGCTAATGGAAAAATAAAAATAATTTCAAAACTGTATAAACCGTTTTTCTATTTCATTCCGTAAACATTTCAAATAACCCTCCTTGTTGGTGCCGTAGCGAGGTTTTTGAATGAAGGGATAGGATAATTTAATTTAAAATTTAATGCATACACATTTTCCGTTAAAATTGATAATAAGATTCACCGTCGGGGGCTTATCGACCATTACAGGCTCCCGTTTTACACGGTTTTAAATGCACGTTTAGGCTAAATCTGTCACTTTGAATAATAAGGCAACTGTTGCTGCTAATGCTGATATCCTTTCCCTTCCTTTGATCTTGGCAGCGGTTTAGAAATTGGCAGAGGGCAGAAAACGCAGAAAGGCGACCTAAAGATTTTGGTGAGATTAAACTGGAGCACAAACACTAGGAGTGTTAGGCAGCGGCGTATCTGCAGGGCAAAAAGGTTAAATCCGATCAGCGCAATACTTAGGATTTTGTGATTTCAAATCCTGGGGTAGATGCAAGTTTCAGGGAGGAAAATACAGGCATATGTTTAAGGTAAGATATTCAAAGTACTTCCTGTGCCCGAGGCGTACAAATGGTGCATCCGAAACACCCTTCCTGAATACATTGCTGATTCTCCGTCCGATTATTATCAACTAAATTTATTTGTATGCGCTTTTAATAAAATTATCGTTACTTCATTATGTATAATGAATAGGCATTGTTATTTTTATAGATGCGAAACAAAAACTTCAACGTAGCGATAGCTAGTAAATGTTATAATATGTATGGTTTAAGTATAGACACATACTGCAAATTTTGTTATGCATACTGTACTTGTATTTCAAATACATTTCTTGTAAATTACTTCTTCCCGTTCTTCAAGTTATGAATTTCACGTTACCTCCCTGCCTATCGAATCTCTGTAGTTTTATCCCCATTACATTTTTATCCAATGCCGAAGTCGGTAATCACGAATCTTATCGAAATTCATCAAGATAACGAAATGTCCTCCAGGAAAGCGAAAATAGATATCAAATCGCTCACGAGATCATTGGACGAAGTCGTGGATATCAAACCTGCTACCCGGGCGTGTGTCAACACCAGCATGGATGTGGAGTTGATTGCAAGTGCGGGACGTGCCATTAAATGATTAAAGCGGCAACTTCAAAAGTATGTCTGTCCTGCTCTCCAACATCAAAGAGATCGTGTATCTGCCTTTATCAGTTCGATTCCGGCTAGTTGCGATCTGACGGCAAATACCAAAATTGAATTGTTATGGAGCATGCAGAAATCTAGCTCGCGCCGTTTTGGCGCTTCAAAATGCGAATTTAATTAGTGCTGCTCCAGAAAAACTTGTTTTTATATACAGGGTTACACAAAATTATCGAGCTAAGCATATTGTGTATATATTTGTATCAAGAGTGTAATACGGATGAACCTCTACATCTCTCAAGACTGTGTGAGAAAAGAGAGTTAGGTAGAAAATCATACAAAATGTTTATGGAAAAATAAGAAAGAAAAAAAACGACAACTTGTTTTGAAAGTAATTCTTGGAATTACATTTGATGATAAACGGGCATTTTTTAACTATAACAGATTTCTACATTAATTTTATTCCCCTAAGAATATTTTTCTTGTAAAAGTACTTTCATAAAATAGCAGTTGATACAAAACATTTCTCCCAAAATCACAGATGACCATCAAGTAGCAAATAGTACGGTTTTCCAAAGAAATGACTATCGTTTAACAATATTATATTTTCATGAATTAACATTTGTTGGTTTAATTGACAGAGTGCTCTCTTTCTGGGTAACACGTTGATTATGGCTTGGATTCGATTGCCCAGTATTAATACGGCAGTGTATACAAATCTTGTGCTGCAACCCACCGTACACCATTTCCGAATCCGGTTGGCAATGGTGGGATTGTAATGTAAAAAACATTCTCTGGAGTTTCTATCTTTCTGTTTCGACGTTATACTGTAGGCTTCATGCTTCCACCTTAGCACTGAGGAGAAGCACGTGGAAGTGAAGACGCTGGTGTTCAGCAGTGGGACGAAAGGGCTGTTGCTGCATTTGTTAGTAATTTGAAGCATAAATGAGAAGTAGAAAAATTTTGGAACTGAAATCTGGGTATTTCAAAACCATTAAAAGAATTTTATACTGTATACCGTTCCATGCTGTGTAACGGAACACCATCGTGTTAGAGGATAGTTTTTATAGTTTGTACTAATTAACTTCATAAATACGTATTAATCGTCCTTGCTGCTTATCATTAACTGACGTCAGTTTTATAATTCAGCCGAAGATAATCAAATCATAAACAGTATTTCATGAGTTATGTTTCTGGGTAACAATTATGGAACCATACATAGTATAGCATACCTTAGCAAGTTTTCTGAAGGGGGCTTGAAATATTTCGTTGTGTTGAATAATATCTAACCATAGATTTGAAAGAACCAAAAGGACATTGATTTTATGTATTAAGAAGCACTTCAATATATCTTTTGAAAAGACAAATTCAGTTTGCTATTAAAACTTACTGATAACCTAGGAAAAACCCAAAGAAAACGTGCACATGGGAGACCAAAATATTCATGTTTCAAGAACATTTCATGTTGAGCAGAACGTCATTAATGTGAAGTTCTTTTCAAAACAACCCGTTTATTTTTATTCTAATCGTGTTAGTTTCTTAATATTGTATATATAATTTAAAAAATACATCTTCCTCTGATTCCCCCAACCAGTATCACCTCTACCACTTCAAAATACTTTCTTCGTGAAGGACTTTGTCTCTTACGAGACGTAGTGATCTTCTCTCCTAAGACTGTGTTGTGCGTTTTAAAGTATCACAGACATAGAGGACCTACAGCTTCATGTGGGCTTCCAACGACAGGCAGTATAACCAGTTCTACTCCAGAGAAGATTTACTGTGTAGAATGCCTCGCTGGTTTACTATTGAACTGAACTGAACTGAACCATGGACCTGCAGCGTAGAAGTCTAATCGAAAATATTATATAATCATAAAGATACATCTCAGTTCGCCATCAGCCTGTTAACAACATTATGTTGTGTATTTATTTAGAACTTTGATTTTGTTCTGCAAGGCTTGCTACTTTTGAAAATTTAGAAAAAACTCAACCCTGTTGAGAATAAAGAAATGAGGGCATGGATTGCATCCTCTCTCTTGTCGTAGATTTACTCTGGTATTAGATATATTTCTTTACATAAATCTTAAGTAAAATTGATGTACAGTAATTAAAACGTAATTTATACAATACAGTCCTTTTAATTGAAAGAACAGCACTATTAACTATAACACATGGGAGGGGGGCGATAAATTACGGTTGTAATGATTTCTACTCTAGAGTCTATAGAAATGTGTTTATTTCTGAATACATAAATTTAAATATGGAACTATACAATCCTCCTATCTTTTCCTCGAAGTTCCATATCTTATCGGAAGTTAGTGGCTTATGTGATTAGTGCTACGGCTGACACAGAACAGTCGGGATCTACAGCTGGACATGGAGAACAAACCACGGAGATGCTATGGATTTTATCTTCAAAAAAGTTTTACTAGAACATCTCAAACGCCTTAAGGAAAACCTCAGTTCACGACCCCTCCCCCATAGTTCCGGTTCCTTTTTACGAAGCTGTTTCGTATATTGAATAATGCTATTTGATAGATTAAAAAAATCTAGCATAGTGATACATAGATGTATAATCGCTGACCACCAGTTATTAAACAACGTGAATAACTTTCAAACAACCCATCCAGCTTTGTAAATCAATCCGAGCTTCTTTAGAAAGATTCTAAGAAACGCATGCTAAGAAATTGACTGTCCACATTCTAATTTATGAAACATAAATGTTGTGTTCTTGAGAACAAATTGATGTATGAAATGCTAGAGCCATTGTACGAGGGTGATTCAAATTTGACCTGCATTTTATTTTTTTCTGGTAGATACAAACTGTAAATTAATATTATATATACACCATTTTTCTAAATAACAACCCCCCTTTAATATACACTTGTCCCATCGCTCCAGTAGTTTCCGTATTCCCATCGAAAAAAATTCCTTTGGTTGACGCCGTAGCCAATTTTGCACCGCATCCTTAACTTCCTTATAGAGGACCCAAGAACTTTTTGAGTGGCCCAAAGAGATGATAGTCACTTGGGGCCAAGTCTGGACTATATGGGCGGTGAGGCAGTACTTCCCAGCCCAATTTAGCCAATGTATTGTTCGTTAGATGGGCTGTATATGGGTGAGCGTTATCGTGCAGTAGAATAACGCCCTTGCTGAAGAGACCGCGTCTTTTTGTTCGTATGGCCAGCTTAACCTTTCCAAGAAGCTCGCTGTAATAAGCTGAATTAATCGTTTTTTTTTCTTCGAGAAAATCGACGTAAATTGGTCCAATAGAGTCCCAGAATACAGTCGCCCTAACTTTGCCAGTCAATGGTTGTGTTTTGAATTTTTTGGGCGGAGGTGAGCTTGAGTGGCGCCATTCCATACTAACATTCGTGCTTTCTGTAATATAATGGTGTATACCCAGGTCTCATCAGTTGTTATGATACGTGACAAAAAGTCATCGCCTTCATAGCGAAGCCATAGTTCTCTGCAAACCTGAAGTAATTTCTGCTGTTGTTCCGCGGAAAGTTGTTTTGGAACCCACCTGGCGCTAACTTTACTAAATTTAAGCTTGTCGTGGACAATAGTTTGAACACTACCAACACTAATGTTTACAATTCCAGCTATTTCCTTCACAGGTATTCGCCTATTGCTCCGGATCAGCTGGTCAAATTTTTGAATGTTCCCAAGGTTCATAGCAGACGCTGGACGGGCAGCATGGGGCAAGTTCCGACCATCCTGAAAGGATTTACACCGCTCAAAGACTGTTCTGAGTGGTAAACACTCTTTTTCAAACTGTTTTTGAAGCCTCTGATGAATATCAGTCGCTTTTACACCTTCATTGAAACGAAATTTAATAATTACACGTTGTGCAACAGAATTTGACACATTCTTGAACGACATTGTTAATACAACAGACATGATTGATACAATCAAGTTGCAATTGTTTGTGGCGTTGGCTAACATGCCTACTTCGATGAATATAAAACCGCTTTGCAGTATCTCTTCAATTACGCTCAGAAAAATATAAAATGCAGGTCAAATTTGAACCTCCCTCGTAGTTTGTGTTCCACGACTGGTCTTCTACGAGTGATGCAATGCCGGCAAAGTAAAAGTTGTTAATTTGTTACACATTTGCGGACTGTTTTGCAAACATTCTGGATGGACAAACAACAAACAAAATCCTAACCAAGCCAACAATGGTCGGGTCGCCAACATTCAAGCAAGTTCAGTGTCACAATGCTCCACAAACACAACAAGACTAACAGGACCACAAATCACGTATATAATAGCCAAGCTTAGCTCAACCGGACCGCACACAACGCATTATTCCAATCAGAGGTCGTCAATTAGTGCATGAGAGGAATTCTGTGTCCAACTGACATTGCGACTGCATAGATAATTGCACTTGATGACTAACTGCTGCACCACTATGCATGCTGCACACGGCTTCTGGTTCGGTCGTCACCGACAAACCCCCTTAATGGTGATGTATATATATATATATTATCCGGCCGTCAATTATATTTTGTTCTCGAATAAATGAAACAAATGGATGAGTGTAGGAGTAGGTGGTAACGTTCGGCCGAGGATCATTTGTTACAAGTGAATGAACGCCATCAGCAGTTTGTTATACTTCTGTGGTATTTTTGGCAGCTTTCATTAATTAGCACTACATTTCGTGACGCCTTGTTGCCGAGTTTTGACAAATTGGGAACTCTGAGAGGTGTCAAATTAACAGTGGCCTGAAATAATTCGCCACAAAGGAAATCGTTTCATTTTATCCACCATATTGATTCATGGACAGTTTTTCTCCAATTTTTGACGTACCTATTTTGATATTTTTTGGGATTTTTGAAAATTGCCCATTCTTTATAAAAACCTACATAATACATTTTCTCAGGCAATTCTAGCTCTTCCAGCTTGTTAATATTTAAAACAGAAACTTATAAAGGGAAAGGTTTAAGATGCGATGTGGATTGTTTATCAGTTCGTGTTAAAGAATTTTTTATGTTTTAATTCTTGCTTCTTCTGATCTAATTTTGGTAAAAGTATAATCATTTTAATTCTTATTATAGCGGGAAATCCCCTTTATCCAAATTTCGTATCCCCGCGATGCATAGGCTAAAATTTTAAATTATACTGCTGCTATTAAATATAAACGAGAAATCTTTATAAATGCAATTATCATAATGACATATGTTTAGTATTTTAGACCGTAGTGAATAGGTTACCTACTATCATGTGTAGTCCATAATTGTGGCTTCATATAGTTTTGTTTATACTTTGAGGTTATAATTTGTGATAGAATATACTGCTACCAGCGTTAGACGCATAACTCTCTTAGTAGCAACATTAATCCAAAACCCTTATAACCCCTTTTTCAAAAAAAAATCAGTGGTAGTGCAGAATATGCAACACAATGAGTATTAAATTTCGCTGTTCAAGACGAAAAGTAATGAAAAACACTTAAAGATGTTCTAAGAAGGTACAACATAAAAACAGTCTTTACGACTAAAGCACCCTTAGGCGAAAATCAAACATCAAGCTAAAAATCAACCGGCATCTAAACATTCTCTGCTCCTGCATGAAGAACTACATCTGACAAATTGGACGTTCCATCTAGTGAAGACTCCGTGAGCACATAGGTAATTGCAAACACAAGCGCATCACAATATCCGTGGTGGCTTAATTACCACTTCCGCATAATTGGCTAAAATCATTTAAAACTTTCCACGAATCAAATGGGAAGCAATTGAAATTAGGAAACTGCCCAATTATATCAACAGACGATTGGTTCGAGCTCAGTAGCTCACCCTCTGACGATTGAGAAGTACTATTGAGCTCATGGTCATGGCTCGCCGCACCCACTCCCGCCCAACAGTGACTGTCAATCATAGCTACGTTATTCTACACGACTAAATTAGAGGCTTCCGCATTCTGAACTACAAAATGTTAGCTTTCATTCGGTATTAAAAAGACAGGCTTAGAATTAATAGAAATTTTTTTATATATATTTTGAAGGTATAAAAATATATTTTGAGCTAACTGCAATATCAAAATATCCTAATAATATTTATAACATGGAAATATATTATATAATCCCATTTCCTATATTTCAGTTCCCTGGGAAACCCTACATATTCTATATTGTATTACTAATTTTAGTTATGAATCATTAGCTTACTAATGAGCAAGAATTTTAATTTTAGTTGCTTTAACATCTACATTCTACACAATGAATCGTTTGGGCCTTTTTGCTATTGTTTGATATTTCAGTATTTGATATACATAACATTTCTTAATTGTTGAAAATGTGTTGGCGAATATTAGCTTTCATTTGCTTCGGTATACTGTACGGATGGAGTAGTTAGTTCAAATTATTCTTTTATATGTTGTTTTGTACATGCATTTTCCTTTATAACACTTTTTAAGCCTTCTGTTATTTGACAAGAAGATTGCAACTTTCTGCGTCTTCTGTTCAGCCTCGATGGCTTTTAATTGATAAGCGATTATTTGGTACACTTTATAGACACTTTCCGACATTTGAATTTTTAATTTGATTCTTTCCCATATACCCAATGCGAAAATATATTGTTGTTTTAAAAACTTGCAACCGAATTCGAATCTCTACGAATTCATGAGTTAATTAAAAAAATGTTTGCTTTAGAGTCTGTATAAAACGTTCAACGGGGGTTTCCTGCGATTATATTCTGGTTGGTTCTATAAACATTCAAATATTGGAAATTCAGTTGTACTTTACGTGAACATAGTTTCATACATCTTAAACTGTTTAATAAACCTCGTCACCTTAATTAAGTTACAAATGCAAATGACACAAGTATAGATTTTGAAGCTTCAATACTGCAACTGCAGCCACCTCACGACGTAACTAACATTCACTTGTATTCAGCCAGCTCTATCTTTATGTTTCTCATTGAACGTATTATAATTTCGCATTCGCATTCGCATCCACAACTAGATCACAGACCTACCTATCCTTAGAAATGACACGAGTTTAAACATTGAAGCTAAGGATACACATCGCACGGCATAAATCCCATTTGCTTCCATTAAATAAGTTGCATCCTGGTTTCTCTCACTGGACACATTGTAGGGCATAAAAGTGTTTATAAGTTATATTCAGTAGATAAATATATACCGGGTGACTCACGGAAAAGTACAATCCTACCATTCGAAAACTAGGCAACCCAAAATACATATCACAAGGTACCTACTGCGGTATCCAAATTTATTAGAAATTGTGAGTCAGAGATGCCTGTTTGGTATGACTCCCATTTTATTCTACTCAACTTGGGCCATATAACATTGCAGCCACCAAAGAAGCATTTTCACGATATTCGCCAAAGATTAAGATCCTGTCGGTTTTTCTGCATTCGAATACATATTATTCAAACTTTGTTTGCGTTGCATAAGCTTTACTTAAGCCAGTAAACTATCAAGCATGTTAAACAGACATTTCTGATTCGTAATATCGGCAATGCAAATTTAAATATAGCGGTAGATTGTGATATGTTGTTTGGGTTGCCTATTTTTGGAATGGTGGTCATGTATTCCACCGCAAATCAGCCTGCATTACTTTACACTTACAAAGAAAATTTTGGATCTTCCATGTTTCTTCACTTGTAGATCGATTATATAAATCTCGTACGTTTTAATTGTCCTTAACTGTATAAAAAAGCTAGAAATCTAACTATACCTAGAAATGACGCGACTTCTAATTTTGAGCCCCCCATAATACTGCCAGTTACGCCCATTACATGCCATGGCACATTCAATTTCAGGTCAATCTTATGTTTTCAATTTTAGTGTTTATAGTTTGTTTTGAATTTTTTTCTAACGGGAAATTACTGTTCTGTATGTAGCATTGTTGTTCAATATTACTCCTTAATTTTTAATGTAATAATGGCACCAGAAATCGAAATTTGCAAACCATCTGGATTCCTTTTTTAATAAGTTTTCAAGACATTCCCCAAGAATAGGTTTAAATCTTAGCAAAACCAATCTTAAAACTATTATTAATTGCACAAGGCTTAATATATCCTATACAAAAATTTAAATAAGAACAAGAAAATTTACCCCTACGCATTTGTCAGGGTTTAAAAGATCACGCTTTCAAGTGGCCCTACACAAACGACCCTTGATATATGATCACATTCTTCTTTTACGCATCTGGTTTGAATCGAGATTGAGATGCAAAGCAATGAAGCCACCACCCAGAGCTGAGTCCGCAGGGGTCTCTATGGACCACCTGGGGCTCCACCTGGACACGTGCCGCGCCCCGGAAGTCACCGTACAATGGTCTGACCCTGCCCTGCTGATTACCAAACCAGATTGTCTAATAACAGCTCTTGAGTGTTAAGAGGATGCAAATTATGGACCAACATTTTGTGAAGGTTATTGTTGTTTGTTACTTCTAAATTACAGGCTACCACCGTATATTGTGTCATAGAAATATAGTTACAAAAATGTTCAAAAGGCTTAATACCCATTGGTTTGAGATCATTCATGTGATGAATTTTCGTTAACCTGCTGAGTCACATTTAAGACATATAGGTGCAATTGAGTTTTTTAAAAACTTATTTTAATGTTAACAGGATCCTGTAACGGTCCTAAGAATTCAAAATCCAGCACAGCCATTTTCGTAGGCAATCCATGATATTCCTTTCTTTATATTACCCAATCCAAATTGCAAACTTGTTGGTAAACCTAACCTATGTTATCAACAGCAATATAAATGTATATCAGAAGATCACCATAAGGAGACTGTTTAGTACTTTAAGATTTCATTTCTAGCAGATCTAGAATTTGTGGATTACACGACCGGTCTAAGCAACGTTTAAATGATTTCGTTTACACATAACCTTGCTATGTTATCGGTACTAATTGTAAGTCAGCAAAAGTAAAGTGTGTTGCCTACGTTTAATAAATATTTTAGAACTTTGTCGCTTGTATATTCAAGTTAATTTACTGTTATTAATAAATAAATCAAAATATCGTTCAATGTGTTCAGATATAGCAATTACAGTAACAGCTACTTCTTCATGGTAAAAAACTGGAAAATATTACCTAATAGCCTTTTTTTTACTTTTATGGTTCTATAGAAAATAATTGGTAGTCCATTTTTTTTCAAGATTTTTTACTCATATGTTTGAACATAAAAAGTGGAAAACACAACGGTCGAATTATTACAGAAATAAAGCGATTGTGTTTGTTACTAAACAACCCCCTTAGATTTGTGTTTCATAACAGCACACAAGATGTCTATTGGTCAGTGTACTATTTGGGTTGCATATTCTGTAAGGCGCATTAAATATTTTCATATATCACCCTACTAAACAATCCCCTGCATAACTCAGATTTTTTAATGTCTATTTCGTAATATCATAAAAGATGTCTATTGGACTATTTCCAGTTTGGGTTAGATATACTATTAGGCGCCTTCAGTATTTTCCTGTATCACTCTACATAGGTGTCTCGTTCCAATGCGGTAAAGTTACTAAACAATCCCCTTAATAACTCAGATATTCAAATTTGCACTTCATTAAAAGATATTTTTTGGACTATTTGCGGTTTGTGTTGCATATACATAAGGCGCCTTCGGTGTTTTCCTATATCACCCTACATAGGTGTTTTGTTCCAATAAACTGAATCAAATTTGTATTCTATAACAACAAGAAAAATGTTTATTGAACTATTTGAAATTTGACTTGCATATACTGTTAGGCGCATTAAGTATTTTCCTATAACATCCTACATAAGTGCTTCTTTCCAATGTGGTGAAGTTACTAAACAATCCCCTGAACAACTCAGATTTTCAAATTTGTATTTTAGTAACAACTTAAAAAGCGTCTATTGGCCTATTTGCAATTTGGGTTGCATATACTGTTAGGCGCATTCAGTGTTTTCTTCTATCACTCTAAATAGGTGTTTCTTCAAATGTAGTGAAGTTACTAAAGAATCCTATTATAACTCATATTTTCACATTTGTATTTCATAATGGCATAAAAGATATATCTATTGACCTATTTGTAATTTGAGTTGGATATACTCTTAGGCGCATTCAGTATTTTCCAATATCACCCTACATGGATGTTTTGTTCCAATTGCTTGACGTTTGCTTTGTGTAATTAAATTATTTTATTAAATTGTGAATGATGAAAACAACGTGGTTGCTATTCTCGTCTAAATCAGACGGTTTACAGAAGACATAAATCAATTCAGTCTATTTTTGGGTTATGACGACCTTTTTGCATTAATTACCATAAATTAGTGCGATTTTTAGGAAAATGGAATCCGTTCAAATTTGAAAACCCCCAGATCCCTTGCAAGTAAGTCGCCAGATGGCACTAGTAGTGCGTACCAAAAATTGCAATTACCAGAAGACCGCAACGATTAACCCTAAACTGCTAGCGGCTAATGCCCGGTAATTAAGGTTATAAATGGGTGCTAGTCCGTGATCATTGCGTGCTTTCCATCTACCGCCGCTTCATGTTTCATTCCGGGATATCCTCTGACATTTTTCACACTTTAATAATGGAGTCCCTTTATACAGAAAACGTTGGCATTAACAGGGCAAATGCATTTCTGTTTGTTGCCTCTAAAAAATTTATCAATTGTAATTGCTGCTTTTCACGTTTTATCGGTGTCAGTTCGTTTAAACTACCTGAAAATTTCATATTTTGTTAAAAATTCAAGGCGCTTCAAACGAAAATGGAATTGTTTGCAAAATGTACATAAAATTGTCAACACTGGATTTATTCACAAATTTATGATCACAGTGTTGTTATAAATTATTAAACATTTGCCGTTTGAAAAGGATTCCCTGTATATTACATTAACGTTTCTGTTTATTAATTGCATCAAATTTTAAATACCAATTTTGTATTTTGTTACAAAGCTTCTCGAAAGCGCTTAACTTTGTGTTAAAGTTTCGATTTTTAACACCCACACCTTTGGTTTGCAACACAAATCACGATGTTAAACTTGTTGACTTTCTACATTTCAACTTTAAACTTTGGTTTAAAAATGAAAACCTCGGTAATTTAGTTTACTAACTTTCGCGATTGGCATTTCAGTTTAATTTTTTTCTTGAATTCGCTTTTAATAATCAATCATAACATACAGGTGAACCGATATGGCAAAATAATTTCACAGCATGGAGTACTAATAAATACAACTGAAATTGAAAAAGAAGCAATAATAGCATTACAAGGAAGGATTGTTATCAGCAGCACGCTTCAGCTGTTTGCTATTACCACAGCGTGTTACCGCCATGTACTTATTTAAGGTATTCATCTAGAGATCGCAAACCCCTTAAATATCTTAAGTATCTACCTCCTTTTCAGAAAGATGTACGGAATGGCGTACTTAAGTCTTACTTGTAACGACATCTGTAATGTGTGTTGCATAAATCAAGTTTTTCCAGAAAAATTTATACACGGCACATTGTCTACACTGATTAGTTGTCTTCTTATTCTTCTTCTAAGCTAAGGCATTGGATCATCTCCTGTAGATGTTTACGATTTCTCGCCATTCTCGTGACTTGGTCCATGTTTCTATTTCTATTCCTAGTAATCTCATTGATATTTCTTTCCATTCAACTCGGGGTTTACCTCTAGTTCTTCTTGCTTATTCTCTCATTTGATCGACATTTTTGGGGCATCTTATATTATCCAAGCGCATGCTGTATCCGTATCACTCTAATTGTTTCTATTCTATTTCACTGGTTGCTGGTTGTTGGTCTAGTATGTTTCGTATACTCCTATTCCGTATTCCACCTCTTCTTGTCTTGCACAGTCTATCATTTCCGTTGCTCTTTGTGGTTTTGGGTCGGTGTTTATCTAGCAATACCCAGGATTCTGCTCCATAGAGTACTGTAGCGGTATATTGTTTTATACAGACGAACCTTTGCTGTGCTATTGTGCTAAATTCTTCTTTGCCTATCACTGTTTTGTTCATCTGATAATGTATTCCGTTTGCTTTGCTTATCTTGTGTTTAATGTCTTATTATAATCGTCTGTCGTCTATTATTATCATTCCTAAATATTCGTAGTCCTCCACATACTCTAGTTGTTTTCCTTATATTGTAATCGATACTCTTGCTTCTCTATATTTTCTCGTGATATGTAGCATTTTGTACTTTTTGACATTTATCTTCATCACTTTGTTTTCTAGATTGTTAATATCTTCCTGCAGTTGTCTTGTGTTTCCTGCCATTGTGCGTATATAGTCTGCGTACAATAGGCCTTGGATCATAGCGAAATTTAGGTTATTATACCCTAGTCTTGTTCTCCTTCTTATTTCGTTTTTATACTTTTAGTTATGTTGTTCATGTCAGCAACAAACTGCAGTGGATTGTCGCCTTGTGTAGCTCCTTTGTTTATAGTACCTCCCATGCCCTCAACTTCTCTCTTGGTTTTTAATCGAAGACCGCCTTAAAGTCTAAGTATATTAGGTAGATCTCCCTGTAGGGGCCTCGGTGGTCTAGCGCGGCAACGCGTTGCCACTCGAGGCCACAACGAATTGTAGTCGTTGCGCTGGGGTTTCGAATCTCAGCTGGGGCGACCGCATTCCGCTTAGTTAAGTTTAGGGTGCATGTTGCATGAATGTTTAATGTATAAAGAACGCTCGCACCCCCCTGAAGTAATGCGAAAGCGGTTCTGGGGGGGGGCGGTAGTATGAATGAATGAGGAACAAAAAGGTAGATCTCCCTGTTTTTATTATATATTATCTTCTCTGTTATCTGTCCGATCGTGTATATAATATGATCTAGTATTTGTTTACCTGGACGGAAGGCTATTTGTTCGTCTTTTGGCTTGTCTTCGATTATGTTCCTTTGTCTTTTCTTTATTATATTTGAAAAGATTTTTAACGCTACTAGAATATTGCCCTATAATTCTCGTAATTTGTTGTTTCTCCCTTCTTATGTATGGACATTATTATATTCCTTTCCTGATCTATCTTTCAGTCATAAAACTATTCGTTCTCCTCCTTTCTTGAGTAATTCTGGGCCATGTTATCTTCTCCGTTTCGTATACTTCTTCAGGCTGATTGAATTTCCTCCTTGGTTAAGCTGTTTTCTTCTTCCTCATTGCCCTGCTTTTTATTCTGGGTGTTGGTCAGGTTTTTAGGGCTTATTTGTATTATTATATTGTTTGATTTTAATATATTAATAATGCAGTGGATTCCGCTTAATCGGGACACGTTGGGGTTACAACATTTTGGCCCAATTATGCGAAGTTTCTATACATTCTTGAACGAAAATATAAATTACATAAAAATAATATCTAAAACATACATATGTATAATAAAATAATATGTATAATAAAAAATATATGGAAGAAAAAATTATATTAAATTCTAAAACACAACAGTTAGCTCAGTGAAACAATGTTAACTTGTGTTAAACTTCTGGCTTTAAATTTTAACTTGCACAGCAATTTTACTTGAAAGTGTCAAATCCTCTCTTGGTATATTGGGTAAGGGTTATAATTCTGTTAATAAAGTTGTGAAGAAGCATTTCTACACATACTCGCGTACCCGTGGCGGTGTAGCTGTTACCGAATGTGCTTTAACATCACCACTTCTAACGATATCTATGTTTGAATGTCCGGCGATAGCAAACATATGTAATGTCTGATTGACAAGATTAAAAAAACATATTTTCAAGTGCTATTGTCCACTGAATTTCGTAAAGACCACACATGAAAATGTCTACAAATTTTTTTCTTGTTATTATAAAAATTTTGGAATTGTGTTACATGTTTTGATCTGTAATTTGCTGCCCCGATTAAGCGGAATAGTGTCCAAAATATGCGATGCAAATTGCTGTTATTTCCTTTATTTGTTTCTGTTGTTTAAGATTTGGCTCAAAAAACGGCTACCCCGATAAACCGGGGGCCCATTTAACCGAAATCGACTATATTGTAAAGTTTCTAACGCAACTTGTAGATATGTCAATTGACCATTATTAATAACGGTACAAAATATATATTTTAATCCTAGCCCCCGTCGTTTTAAATGACAATATTATATTTTCTTACAAAAGCTTTAAGATGGAGGTTTAAGAACTATTGATTATGCTTAAAAAACATATACGGCAAAACATTCATATTACGCTTCATTGGCCTGTGATATATCTGTATGTGGTTGTAGACTGTATATTTTTAAAATTTACCTGAATGCCTACATATTTTTCAATATTAAAGAGTTAAATCCAAACAATATATATATATATATATATATATATAATATATATATATATATATATATAAACCACCTTATTAAGCAATAATCCTTTTTGGCGGGCCCGCATGCCGCTCGGTACTTTTTAGTCGTGTAGTTTATATTTATATAACAATTTAATCATTAATATACCAATGTGCTCCTCAAATTTTGCCACGTCCTTTAGTGACACCCTGTATATTATGAAATATCAATGCAACTAACAAATCAATAGTCATTCCTGTTGTTGACCGATAATTGTTCGTAATGTAACGCATGTAACGCGTTTCTTGAAAACGGCCTTTAAAGTTTGTCTGTAATTTACTTTCAATTAGTGTCTTCAAACTATCCCCATTACATAAATACATAAGTATTTATGCTGCCAATGGTAATAGCCCATTCCCCGACAAATATCTAACAACCTAGAATTACTTCACACATGTGCTTTAAATATTTTACCACATAAATGGACCTTAGCCAAGGAATGAATATAGCAGCTGTAAGTTGTAGGAAAGGACATGTTTTTACTTAATATATTGTTCAATTTGTTTATTAATACTAAGTGGCGATTTTAAGTAAATTCTCACTCATTTTTGCTAATGTTTTACATAGGGTGTCTCAAAATTGACGCCCGTGCTTTTGAGATTTGATTCAGTGGGCTAAAACAAATCGAAACTTTTGGGGTCTAAATGGATGGAGACTCTTTCACCTTAATAATATGTGAATGGTATCTGTTTGGAAACGAATACAAAGGCTTGAATTTGGTACTGGAAAGAACGAAATGAATATAACGATATGACAGCACGAATCACAATTTTTAACAACGCCATATCCATCAAATTTAGATGTGTTATACAACTAATTGGAGAGACCATGCTATAAAACTTATTATTTACTTTTTTATCAACAACTCGATAACGAAAGCCAATCGGGAAAATTTTCACTTCAAATTTTCTATTTGTTTTAGCCCTATGAATCATCCCAACAACAAGGGCGTTAATTTTGAAACACCCTATATAAGAATGTAGATAAAGTACCTTGAAATTTCTGAAACTATTTAATGCTTATCACAAATATATTTATTGTTATTTACATTTTTGTTTATGAGCTCAATTTGCTCATTCATCAAAGGTGTATATGTAATACCATATTTGTGAATTAGAACGACCTCAAGTACGAGGATGGTTCAACAATTATTGTCCCTAATATATAGAGGGCATGACCGAAAAATAAATAATTTTTTTCCTAGAAACATCAGTTATTGACATTAATATAAGTTGCAGGTGCCTATTTTCTTGTTTATAAAAGTTATACATTTAATATTACCGTGATGCTGGTGATTCTGTTGAAATGGAATAATTAGAGAGAAGGGCTGTGGTAATATACCTTTTCGAGAAGGGTTTATCACCGCAGGAAAGTTATAATGATATGTCATATCAAGTAATTAAGAATTGGTGTCGGGATTGGACATTAGGAAGAAAGTCGTGTTATCACTACTGGACCACCAAAAACTGTTGTCACTCAAGAAAATATTGATTTAGTCCATGAAATAGTACTTACTGATGGGAGACTTACGGTCTAATGTATTGCTGAGATATGTGGGTTTTCCGTTTTAAATTTTGCGTGAGCAGTTGGGCCTGAAAAAAGTCTGCGCGCCATGGATTCCGAAAATGGTGTCTCCTGATCAGAAGCGGGCCAGAATTCTCACTGCTATGAGCAATTTGAGATGAATGAATACGGATTTGGTTAGATTTTTGGAAAGATTTGTAGCTGTAGACGAAGCCTGGGTACATCACTTTTATCCAGAGTCAAAACGGCAGAGTATGGAATGGCGGCATCGTGGTTCCCCACCCCAAAGAAAGTTCCGTGTGACGGCATCGGCCGGAAAGATAAGGGTAATACTGTTTTGACATTTTGAAGGAGTTCTTCTTGTTGATTATTTACCAGAGATCATTACGCAAAACTCATACCGAAATTTCGTAAGGCTACAAAGCAAAAAAGGCATGGAAAGCTGAAACGCGTCGTTCTGTTCTACCAAGACAACGCTCCCGCTCACAAGAGTTGTGTGTGTTAACTTTTTAAGGGATTATGTTAAGAACTAAAATTGTTTCAAATATCGCATTCGTTTGCTTCTATATCAGGGACAATAAGTACTGAGCTACCCTCGTATATCCATTTTACGTTTTCGGCACAGAAGTGTAAAAATGTTTCTATGTTATTTGCTATCAATGCTTGGTTGTGGTCTAACAAATGTTTATCATAGTTAGCTTTTTCTGGGCGTTTATATTTGTACGAGCATATGTGTTGGTATCAAAATTTCGAATTATCTGGTCTATGTATACAGAATTACAAGGTGAACAGCTTAATTTGTAAACACCGGATTTTAGCAAATTGTTAGTTGTATCTTTTGTGTTGAATAAGGTATTAAAAGTGTTTCTGTTGCTTTCTTAATTATAATTTCAGCAATTTCTTCTATTATATCACCAAAATATGGAATTGAAATATAGCTAAATTCAAAGAGTAGTCTTCTTTGAACTTATAATTTATAATCAATTCATACCGTTTCATTAAGTCAACATTTTGTCCATAAAAATATTATTTAAAAAAAGAATACACCCTTGAGGAAATATCAATTTTATTTATAATTGTATAGGAATCTGCTCGGCAATTTTACTATAATTCCTAAAGCTAAGTATCAACTGTGAATACATTTTGACACAATTTTTCGAATGATTTATGTAAGAGGGGTAATATATTTAGAAATTCCTAGCCTTTCTTTCATTTTTCGTATTGTTTTCTGTACTTAATTTACATTGACAATTTATTCAAGGGTACAGGAAAGTTACCGGGCGTATTTGTGTACAAATCAGGGTTAGCCGTGCACGCCAACATAAATACTAAATATCCATGGAATAGAAAAAGGTACTCGAATTTCACCAAGGTTCCTCCTGTGTTTGCACAGCCATCGTGATGTTCCTTCCTATTTAATTTAAATACCGCCACCCCGATATTGTTCGTTCAGCAATGCTAACACTATTTATAACATCCACTTACTCGTCCTTTTCTAACTCTAGTCAGGAACAATGCGGAAGAAGAGAGTGTACGGTGGCAATGCGCTTTTTTCTTTGTTTAAGGAACAATAGCTGTTTAAATATTTGAGAAGGCCCTAGCTGCTACTCGTAAAAAATGCTGACCTGGAAAAGCTAACAGCCGTAATGTTTACTGATTAAGGTTGATTTCTCGCGTGAACACAAATCAGTGGCTAAGGTTGCGTAATATTTTAAACGGGGCTGCGGTGACTATTGGGACTGAAGTAAAGAGCCCCCAGAGTGTGCTTCGAAAGGTTATTATGCGTTCTGGTAAACAAAATTATTTTTAGGGAAACAGGTAGGGTGTTTTGGGTCGTATTTGAGACGATTTACATGGTATGCGGGTATAATATAAAAATCTAAATAAAATAACTCTCAAGGAACTGGGAAATGAACCCATAAATAATAGTACACTGGAAGTTGAAATATGGAAAGACGTCAAATTGAGTAAGAATTCTTATTAGTTTAATGCTGGTGCGTGGTATAAGCAAGTCCTTTTGGTAGTTTATGATTAGAATTCAACAACGTCGTCTTACATGGCTGGGCAAATCTAAATATTAGCCATCGTAAACTTGCAGAAAACTCCTTACCACTACAAGAATTAGAAAACGTACGAAGCAACTCTATGTTTATGACAAGCTGATCTAACAGGTCTTAAGGATGAAGGTGATGGACAGTCAGACATTGTTAAAGATAGATATTGTTATACTATTTTTCATGTAGCTTCCATGGTAAAAGATTAGTGGCAGGTACATGACTACTGTATGAAATAAGACAGCAGTCCTAAACAGTTGTGCATTTATGCAGAGACAAAATTTGTCAAATTTAAAAGATCGTGGCATGACCTGTTGAGAACTGTTGTGACATTTGTGTATACGAGGCCATAACTAAACGGCATCTCTTTCTAACACCTGGTTATAAGCCATACAGCAGTGAGCACGTGTCGATTGTAACGTAGACTTAAATCTGTATTTCAGCATTTCCTTGTGAGACGCACGATCGTGTACTTGCTCAAAATCGTGAAAAATAGTGTAGTTGTAAATATATTTGGCTGTATTGCGATAACGAATGGGTTAGTTCATGCTGACGTGTTTTATGATACTTGTTGTCTGTAGTATAAGTATTCTGCGTTTAGCTAAATATGATTCATTTGTTTAATTGCTATTATTTATCGCATCGCACACCTAAATACATATTTCGTCAAGTAAGTAGGAACGCTAACAGTATTTAGACTATCTAGAGTGACTTTGGCTAAGAAAAACCACTAAAGATAAGTTCTATGCTAAGTCACCAATGAAAATCTAACAAGTTTAATGACAAAATAGCGCATATCTTCAGATGTTCTTACTGGACAAAGTAATGTTGGCTAGTCATGACTTCTACTGAAGATGGCAACTTAGTTGCCAAAATATGTACCTAGGCATTGTAAATACCTTATTGTGTTGAAAAAAGGTTTTATCAAGATTCTGTATATTTTAACCACATTGTGTGTTCAACCCAATAACCTTTTCTGTTTTTTTTTCTTGCTGATCTTCATTCTCATGCCAAACCCCGTCTTGATCGTGTTTACTTTCTTCGCTTTCAAGTTTGCCGTTTTCTCCTTCATTACCTTCATTCATAGAGGCGGCCATGAGCTAGTGGTTAGCGTGTTAGACTTCTACGCTGAAGGTCCTGGGTTCAATTCCCAGTACGGGAACATTGGATTTATAACGGCCGTATTCCCTCGCAAGGCAATGGCAAACCAGCGAGGTATTCTGCCTAGTAAATCTTCGCTGGAGTAGAAGTGTTTACACTTGCCGTGGTTCTGAGCCCACGTTAAGCTGTAGGTCCTCTATGTCTGTGGCACTCTAAACGCGCACTCCTTGGTTCCTTATTATTTTCGCCTTTCTGTCGGTTTTCGTCTCTTCCGCTTGTTGTATTTCCTAATTTTTGCATCGCTATCTTTTTCGTCTCTCCTTTGTCTAGTTTTCGTTTTCGTCTTAGCTATTTCCTGCGTTTGTGAGTTTCTTTCCGCATTCTGTTTTATTTTCGTTACTTGAGGTTCTTAGTCATTTTTTTCCTGTTCATTTTCGTTTATCAACTCATCCAGTAATTGCCTGCGTAGTGATGTGGTTTCCTCTCATATTAAACCCTTTCTGCTTTGCAACTCCTTTCATCATTTTCTTTTTTGGTTGTATCTGATTATTTTCATTCATATCTTGTTCTTTTTCATCTACTTTCAGGTTTCGTTCGTTGTTTGCATTTATCTTAATATTTCTTTGCGACGCGACTTTCTTATCGTCTTCTCCTGCATCTACTTCTCTATCAGTTTCCTTGTTTTCTCGTTTTACTCTTTCTCTTGGCTTTCCTTTTCGTCCCCCTCTTCGGTTAGTGATAGCTTCATTCTCTTCTTGTTTAGCATTTTTCGCAGTTTTCAACTTCCTCATCATCTTCTGCTTCCGTACGTGCTTCATTTCTATATTAAGATTTCGTGTTCTTCTAGGCTTGCTGTCTTCCTTAGTTGCTGTTTATTAATGTAATTTTTTCGTTTTCGACTTCGTCTTTACCTTCACCTTACACTGCCTTCCATATTTATCTCAGTTTTTTTCGCTTTCCAACTTTTTCTTCGTCTGGTTCTGTATCCTGCTCTATTTGTATGGATTTTTTTATTTCCTTTCTGAAGGATTTTGTTGTTTGATATTGTTCTGAATTTTGTTGTATTACCCATTTTGTTTCTCACTCTTTTTCTTCGTTTTCTGTTCGTCCTCATCTTCACCGAATACCCCCTTCATATTTTTTGAGGCATTCCCGGTATTTCGAAGTGTCAAAATTACAATTTACTTTCGGCTTAGACCACATCATCATTTAGGAACTACACCCAGCATTATCAGGTAAGGCCCGACCTGTAGTTGTCTACCTTTACAACCATTCCTCTAGAAGTTTGAACAATATTTGTTCGTAGAGCCTGCCTGCCTAAATAGGGCCGTGTGCTTAGATTATTTAAACCTTGGGGGGACAAGGATTTGATATTAACGTATTTTGTTTGCCAGGACAATAATACTTAATCGGCTTATGCCTGTTAATTGTTTGTGAACCCAAACAAACTAACGTTTCACAAGACATTGCAGCTTGCATCTTCAGAGTAAATAGAACACTTCTAGAGCAAATGCATGTAAAGGCAGACAAGCTACAGGTCGATCCCTACCTGATAATGCTGGATGTAGTTCCCAAATGATGACGCGGTCTAAGCCGAAAGTACATTGTAATATTGACACTGGTTGTGTATGCCTTTGTTTACATGACTGTATATTTTGTTTATCTTTTTTTCTGCAGCTTCTTAATCTTTTGTTTACTACTCATCCTCTTGGTTTTAGGCTTCACCTTTGCCTAATACTCGCTTTTGCGTCGGTTTCTTCGCTTTCGTTTTGTCTGCGTTTGGTTTTTATCTTTGACGTTCTCTTTGCCTTAGATGTTTTACCTGATCCTTGTTTTCGTCTATTTGTATGTTTCGTATGTATCGCGGTTTACCGTTTTTCCTTGCTACCGTTTTTCTTCCTGGTCTGTCTTAATCCAACCGGTTTTGCTTCTTAATATTCCGTTTTTCCTCATTAACTTTTCCGTCTCTTTATTTATTATTATCTTCGCCATGCTCCTGGCTTTCAGATTTATCTTAATTTGTTTTCATGCTAGATTCTGTCGTCTTGCCTGCCCATTTGTTTATCCGTCTTTCCCGTTATTCGTAACCTTTTCGGGGTATTTATTTATGGTAATTTTATACATCTTCTTTTATATACTACTATCTTCTGCAATTTAATTTTAAGTGTCCACGTAGGTACCACAAAAATCTACGCGGAAATATAATTAACAATTACGTACGTAAAATTGAATACTAGATCATTCAAGTATAAATCTAAAATTATTAGAATATGGTTTTGTTTATTTAACTACACGTTTGCAACCACCACAGCCATAAAAAAAATTTTGCGAATAAAAGACAAATAGCTGCACTTAGCGAATTTCTGCCCGTTCCAAATCGATGGAATGTGTTTTGAAATTCCAGCATCCTCTGGCTTGTAAAATAAAATTAATCTCGAGCAGGGATCTCTAATAATAAACAGTAACATAAACAGTTGTGAACTTATAAACCGCAAAAGTACGTATGACAGAACACGTTTAAATTAGCAAGTTATTTGCATAGAGAAGACATTTGGCAAGCACACAATGGAACGACTGTTTTCTACCTTCTTGCAAATCCCCCAGACACATTTACTTGCAATTTCGCACAAAGACCACCCCGCTTTTATACTACTTGCTAAGTTGCTACAGTTTTTTCCCAACGATGCTTGAAAGTGGGTGCTTCAAAAAAGCAGTGCACCTCGCTGACTGCAGTTGTATTAAAATTTTAATTTCAAGCCACTAGAATTTTTTCCATAAGTAATAATAGCTAATTCATTTGTTAACACACACCTTATGATTAGAAATATCCATCCAACAGGAAATTTCTCAGATTGATAAATAATAAATATTTGGAATGCTACCGGGTGTTTATAAATCCGCTTGGTCTCTACACACAAAGCATAAGCTCCATACAATTTGTGTTATGTATTATAATTTAAATATTTCGAGCGAAATTGCTAAATACTTATACAGTGTATGTCCGCAAATAGTATTCTATGCAAATATTGTATTGCTGTTGAATATGTACAGAAGTCAAATAGTTTTGATAGATAATCTCTATCAGTTTGAGGTTTGGTAAACAAGCTATGACTTCAGCTCACTGTTTTTAAGAGGAGTAGCTTTACTTAAAACGTATGCAATCGGAGAAATTTATGACCGCCTTGTATGTAAATATTAATATTTGCTACTAGGTCTTGTGAAATGCATAACAGTCTATTATGCATTTCACAAGACCTAGAAAATAATTAAATATACATTAGTACAAATTCTTGTTTCAGAACAAAGACAAGATAATTATAAGTTATTTAGAAATCAAGTGGATTACACAAAACAACAAAACTATTTCGTTTGGATCAAAATGCACGAAGTGCCGAAGATTTCCAAGCTAGTGCTCTGGTATTACATGTTACATGAATGTTATAAAATTGGTGACACAGCATGTGAAAATAAACAAAAATGTTAGACAATGCTCAACGACTTGATGTAAACCATACGAAAATTAGAAACGGATACAATAAACTTAATTTAATATACTTTGCTATTGGGATTCACTTAAATATATTACTGTTTTAAAAAATAGAAGGAATGTAGAAATACTAGCAGATTTGTTAAAATGTTGAATAATTCCAAACATTTCCACCATCATAGAAAACTAGATCGTAGATACTGTTTCCAGATTCTCATCGTAACATAAGTATAACAGATACGGTTGGTATTTTGTCTACAATAATTACATGGTACACACAGGACGAATAATGCGAGTATTACAGTATTACAGTAAAACCCAAACATCTTACTTACTGAGAAACTAGAGAGATTTTATTCGGCTCGTTTGTAACTAGCATTAAACTTCGGCTTCCGAGCAAGCAAAGTTAACTTTGCTTCTCAGGAAAAAAAGGCGTTTAAAGGAAACAAAGCAAAGCCACGTAATTTTTATTTTGATTGAGGAGATATCTTTTTGCTGGTCTGGCTTTGAGTGCTTTCATCACATACTGTGTCCGTTTAAAATAGAAAACCCATTGATGTAAGTAAATCGATTACTAAACATAAAATTGTAGTGATTTTAGTTATTTTGCTTTTTTAAACATTTTCGGCCCACCATTTTATAACTTCTGTATAAATATGTATATGAAAACTATTCATCTGACAGTTGTAATTTAGTTTTTAAACATATACATACAGCGTGTATTAAATCTGGGGTTACGGAAGTTTAACATCTATATCCAAATATTACTCACAAAAAAAACATACAAATGAAAGGTCCATTTTCCTCCAAAATTACATGTTAGTTGACAGTTGTCGAACATAATACACAAATCTCATATCTTATTGTTTTCCAGGTGAAAAACTCACAGTCAAGTTTGATAAATACCTCTAATACCTTCATACAATTATTACGACTACGAAGAAGCAAAACGAAACAAAGAATTCAAAAGCTACATACCAAATCAACCCAAACAAAATCAGCGGAAATTGAACATGACCTTTACTTGGTTTTAACGACATATTTTTCAGGTTTATGGCATAAAATAGCGTTAAGTTATCTAAATAAGTTAAATTTGTATTAGATTATCTATAGGCCCAAGGATTGTTTTTTTTTATTGACTTCTATCGCTTCCTGCCTCTAGCCACCATCTCCCATTTCCCAGTATATTTAATTCCGTAAGGTCTTCCTTCACCGTATCTAACTATCTGCTCTTAGTCTCCTCCTCTGCACTAGGTTGTAGCACAACCTTCGTCGGCCCATCTTCGTCCATCCTGCCTACGTCTTCTAGCCATAGGATCCAGAAGGTTTTTATTACTTGTGTTATAGTCGGTTCTTCCGATTGTTCCATTTGTTCTTCTGCTGTTGACCATCCACCATCGTGCCCCTGAACACTCTTCCTATTCTAGATTTGCAGTCTCTTCTGGTCCCTTTTGTTTAGTACCCACAGCTCATTCGCATATGTCGCTACAGGTCGGATAACCGTCTTATAAAGTCGCAACTTAAGCCGCCGAAATATAATATTATACTTAAATGTTCGTAGAAACCCTCCCGCACTGTCTCCACCTTTATTTGCTATTGTCACTCCTAGGTAGCAAAATTCTCCCACTTCCACGAACAGATACTCCCTTCTTTTTTAAATTTTATACGTACCCCGTACCCATTTCTTTCATCTCTACTGCTTACCTTCATGTACATTGTTGTTTGTTTATTAAATTAGAGGCCATATTCCCTTGCCGTTTCCTTTGGTCTTTCTAGTACTCCCTTCAGTTAACTTCCTGTTCTTGCCTTAAGGGTTAAGTCTCTGCGAAAGACTAAACATTGGTACCTATGATGATATATTGTACCCTTAGTGTGGATCTATGTACTATCTTTCAGTATTTTCTCCAGGACTAAATTGAAAAGGCCCGTTGACAATGGATCGCCTTTTGTTAAACGTCTGTTATCTATGAGAAACAGTTACTTACCAACCGCAGCCTTCAACTGGCAACAAGATACAGATTCGTGCAATGTTACATACATTCAGTGTTACTATACGGCGTCGAGGCCTGGACACTCAAGGCTAATACGGAAAAGAGATTAAACGCGTTCGAACTCTGGGTATTCAGAAGAATGCTGCGCATATCGTGGACAGAACACATTACAAACGAAGAGGTGCTGAGAAGAATGCACAAAGAAAAGCAACTGCTAACACTTATAAGAAAAAGGAAAACAGCATACCTGGGACACCTATACCGAAATGATAAATACAACGTCTTACAGCTCATCATGGAAGGGAAAATCGATGGAAAAAGGGGACGTGGTCGAAGAAGATGCTCCTGGCTCAAAAATATCAGAGACTGGACACATATGAGTACCCATGCATTGATTAGAGCAGCTAAAGATAGAGAAAATTTTGCCGAAATTGTTGCCAACATTCATTAATGAATACGGAACTTTAAGAAGAAAGAATCTATGAGAGATTCCCTTTCACCTTAACCTTGCTTTTCTTGTTAAACTGATTAAACTAAATCGCTGTTATGAATTGGAAAAGTTTTTATCATTATTGTTAAATATTTTTTTATTATAATGATATTGATAAAAAGCTACCTACCTCGAGGTGTAAGTTATGTATGTACATTGTAAATATACTTTTCTGCTAACTACTCACCTAAATCTTTATTGTTTTCGAGTAAGATCGCAATCTAGCAACGTTTCCTTCGCGGAGCTTGTTTTCGCAAGTTATCGTCGCAGTGCATTGCGTCCTAATATTCCAACGATACAGGGTACACCTAAGTTTATTATTTATATTGAAGATGTCTATAAATATACATTAAACGTATAGTATAAGTGGGACAGTTGGAAGGAATACGGAATTAATATACAGATAAATGCTTTTCGTAATGATTATGAAGATGACATAAACATTGGAAAACCCTTACCTCCACGATATCTAACACACCTAAATACGGCGGCTACGCAGTCATCTTCAGTAGGAAGTTGAACTAACTAAAGTATCCTCTGTAGAAAAGTTCTTTACCAAGTAAACAATGGAAGTGGTGGAAAGGGGTTATCCAAAGTTTAAGTTACTTAAACCACCGTCTCCAATCAATCGTATTACTGATATGAAGATGACCACAATAAATTACCAATTATACAATACACAGGAATAATCTAATTGTTTCATCCTGTATATACATTCGGAATTTTATTTAAAGTAAGCGCAGAACAAAACAAGCATAGTCGGAACCTTTTTGGAGCGTAATGCGACCCCTTTGGTGGCAAGTCACTGTGTTACGATCAGTTAAGTATAACGATTTATTATCTGAGAGAATTAAATAAACGTTAAAATAATCTTTAGTAAAATCCGCGGCTGTCCGGAATTGGAAAAGTGATTTATAAACCATTATTGCGGGCGACAGCTTCTCATATCCCCTGAAACATTTTCAGCGGCGCTTACAAAAATGTGAAAGCTCTGAAAAACAGAACGTAACTACCAAAGTGCTTTTCATATATTAAACAAAAATAAGCCTCATATGTGGCAGATGATCAATACATCCCGGTGCCTCCACATTCGGTTGAACTTCAATTTTGCTAGGCGCTCGCGAAAAATGATCACCGTCTTTGCTTTCATCAAAATTAAAGTGTTTTTGATTTCGGCCGAGAAAAGGAAAAAGTATTTTCATTTTAACAGAAGAGCCATTATTCTGATAAACGTTTGAAGTCGCTGGATGAAGTATCATGAATTCAAAGTGTGCTATATTTAGAGCTGTCGGAAAGCTACAATGGCGGAATTTAGCTGTCATCTTTAAATTGTCGCAGCAGCTTTGAATGGTCGTCTTGCCCCGAGTACTTCCAATTTCTTTAAGTTGTTTCGGCTAAGATGACAACTTAATTCCAGCTAACTATAAACAAACACTCGAAATTTTGCCGTGCTTCCGAGGAAAATCACAATCCCGGAGGAATTTAGGCCATAAATGCGGAAGTATTCGCTCAGTAATGTATAAAAAAATATTCTTAAATTTACGAGGCTTCTGCCTCATAGCAACAAGGCACTTATATCTAAGGGGTGCGCTAAGAGGAAGCAAGTTTTTAAGGATTACGTGTTGTTGGTGTCAAGTTAAAAAACTTAATTAATTACTTTGTAAAAGTGTTATCTTGTAAGATGATGCTGAATAATTAAGAATGGAAATTGTGGTAATCTTGTGGCAGTGAATCTGCTTTTTAAAAGGCCCCCGCGCTATGAAATATATTCCGTCGTCCAAATATAATTTTTAATTAGAATTTAAATTATCTCTTTGATTTATACTTCTTTTGGTGGAAGCTCGCTCTCTTTTTGTTAACAGATTTATGAATGGGCGCTTTAGACAACTTCCTCTTCTGATTCTTTCATTTTCACGAAAGCAGGTTGGAAAAATTAAATACGTTTAACGGAACACCTTGCCTACTGTAAATCAATAAATGGGGTTTAGTGTTTCACCTCTTCGTGTGCGAAAATGACGTTTCACTTTAGTGCAGAACGGATTCTTAAATATTTATAAGCTATGCATTTGTATTTTTTATATGGATTAGTGCCATCAATTTATATACAGTGTGGAAATTAAGTAGCGGATAAATCCGTTAAATCCGTTAACGTATGTGATAGAGAAAAAGTCTAAAAAGGAGGTAGCGATTTAAATTACAGCGCATATGGAAAAGTTATTTTTAAACTTTTTTATCAATTTTAAAAAAGTTATGACTTCATCAATATTTTTTTATATGACAACCTATATTTTTTAGTAAGCAGCAAATAAGGCAATCTACAGTCAGGAGAATAGAAACAACATTTAGAGAACACGAAAATATCTTGATTAATAAATAAGTCAATCCAGAGTTAGCACAATAAAAACTAAATTTAGCGAACACGGAAATATCCTGATCAGCAAATGAGTCAATCCACAGTCAGCAGAATAGAAACTAAATTTAGAGAACACGGAAATACTGATAAGCAAATGAGTCAATCCACAGTCAGCAGAATAGAAACTAAATATGGAAAACACGGAAATATCCTGATCAGTAAATAAGCCAATCCACAGTCAGCAGAAAAAAAACTAGATTTAGAGAACACGGAAATATCCTGAGCTGCAAATAAGCCAATCTACAGTCAGGAGAATAGAAACAACATTTAGAGAACCCGAAAATATCTTGATTAATAAATATGTCAATCCAGAGTTAGCACAATAAAAACTAAATTTAGCGAACACGGAAATATCCTGATCAGCAAATGAGTCAATCCACAGTCAGCAGAATAGAAACTAAATTTAGAGAACACGGAAATATTCTAATCAGCAAAGAAGTCAATCCACAGTCAGCAAAATAGAACTACATTTAGAGAATACGGTAATATCCTGATCAGTAAATAAGTCAATCCACAGTCACCAGAATAGAACTATATTTAAAGAAGACGGTAATATGTAGGACAGCAAATAAGTCAATCCACAGTCAGCAGAATAGAACTACATTTAGAGAAGACGGTAATATATTGATCAGCAAGTAAGTCAATCCACAGTCAGCAGAATAAAACTTAAATTTAGAGAACACGGAAGTATTCTAATCAGCAAAGAAGTCAATCCACAGTCAGCAAAATAGAACTACATTTAGAGAATACGGTAATATCCTGATCAGTAAATAAGTCAATCCACAGTCAGTAAAATAGAACTACATTTAGAGAATACGGTAATATCCTGATCAGTAAATAAGTCAATCCACAGTCACCAGAATAGAACTATGTTTAGAGAAGACGGTAATGTATTGGTCAGCAAAAAAGTCAATTCACAGTCAGCAGAATAGAAACTAAATTTAGAGAACACGGAATTATCCTGATTAGCAAGTAAGTCAATCCACAGTCAGCAGAATAGAAAATAAATTTAGAGAACACGGAAATATTCTAATCAGCAAAGAAGTCAGTCCACTGTCAGCAAAAGAGAACTACATTTAGAGAATACGGTAATATCCTGATCAGTAAATAAGTCAATCCACAGTCAGCAAAATAGAACTACATTTAGAGAATACGGTAATATCCTGATCAGTAAATAAGTCAATCCACAGTCAGCAGAATAGAAACTAAATTTAGAGAACACGGAAATACTGATCAGCAAATGAGTCAATCCACAGTCAGAAGAATAGAAACTAAATATGGAAAACACGGAAATATCCTGA